>JADHKT010000121.1:0-79745 GCA_019925285.1 Graphium sp. VPRI43844
GTGCCGTCAATTGCACCAATAACTTTATTAAAAAAAGGCGAGAGTTTTGGATTTTCTGCGATAAAAGGGTCGATTTCAGAGGCTCGAAGAACTGGCATTTGGATATTGGATAACCAATAAACCAACCAACCAACCAAGCCAAACTCACCCTTAAAAAGAGTGAATTATCGTAATTCGCTGTCGTCCTATAATTCAGCAGTGTACTCCGTACGTACGGAGTACTTACTTGGCAGAGCCAGCGCACGAGGTACATCTTAGTAATTTTTATGCAGCTATGTACTCCCGAAACCGGCCATAACTTTTGGACAGGATGAGAAGAGATGAAAAATTTGAGTCAAAGAAGAGACTCTGCCAGTATGGATAGGTCAGAGAAAAGACATGAGAGATATCCTTCTAGAAGCATTGGATAATTGCTTGCATGTCACGCCCTGCGAGCTACAATAGACTGTCGGGCTACCTAATTTGACATAGTGTCCGCCCTGTAGTCAAGAATAACCTTTTACTCCAGCCATGCCGCACAAACTCTTAGCACCATCAGTTGGAAAGCCTAGAACGAAAAAATTTCACTGCTACGTAAGAACACGGCGTAGTAGTGATTTGTTGTCGTCGACCCACTCAATCGACACTCAGTGAACGAAACGAGATTTTCGAACCGAGCCGAAGTTTTACGTACTCCTTCGACCCTCTCGCAATATACGGATATTAATATGCTGTCCGATGCCTCTATACATGAGGGTGAGACGGATGTTAATAATTGGAGATCGAATCGCTCTGCCGGCCACTTAGGTATTGCGCATCTTGCTTTGCTTCATCCTCACTGTACATAAAGGCTTGCTCCCAACACTTTCATTTCTACCTAGACATGAAGTCTCGAAGGCCCCTTACCATTATCATTAAGCTCGGTATGTTCCCGCGATTCTCCATTGCCAGTCGCCTTGTCTCCCCCATGAAACCGTGACTGGGTCCTGGCTAAACTGCCTCTCCGTCCAGGCACGAGCTCAATCGTTGACGAGGTGACACATGAGCCCCTCCTCTCCAATCTCACCTCTATAGTGGAGACGGCGGTCAAGCTACGACAAGAGGGCCATGGTGTCATCATTGTGTCCTCGGGTGCCATTGGCGTTGGCCTCCGGAGGATGGACGTTGACAAAAAGCCAAAGCACCTGTCATCACTACAAGCTCTTGCCGCCATTGGCCAATGCCGCCTTATGAGCCTATGGGATGAGTTATTCGGCCACTTACGACAGCCCATAGCCCAAATTCTTCTGACGAGGAGTGATATCGCCAATGTAAGCTGCCGTTGATAACACGAATAACACTAGCAATACTCTCGCGGCCCAACCCCAACCGCCCTCACCCTACTAACTCGTCGCCAGCACACGAGGTACTCCAATGCCCAAAATACTTTCAGAGAGCTTCTCCAGATGGGTGTCATTCCCATCGTGAACGAGAATGACACCCTTGCTGTAGCTGAGATCAACTTCGGTGACAATGACACCTTATCCGCATTCACCGCCGGCATGGTCCAGGCTGATCTGCTCTTCCTAATGACCGATGTGGATTGCCTCTATGATAAGAACCCTAGAACTAATCCTGATGCCCGCGCCATTGAGGTGGTGGAAGACATTTGTGCCCTGCAGGCTGATGGTGAGCAAACCTGCACTCATCACTTTCTCAAACCCATATTAATCGAGCTATCTTAGTTTCATCCAAAGGATCATCTCTAGGTACTGGAGGCATGGGGACAAAGATTGTTGCTGCTCGTCTTGCAACCTCGGTTGGAGTCACGACGATAATCACAAGATCTTCTAACCCAGGAAATATTCGTAAAATTGTCCGGTATCTCCAAGCTAAAAGAACGTCGCCCTCGGAATCCCCCCAGCTCAACTCTCACGAGCCGGAAGAAGGTGGCGCACCTCTCTCACGTTCAGCATCCGAACTGAAACTTGACGAGCTGGAGAACCCACCACTGCATACCAGATTTATCCCAACCGGACACCGTCTCCGAGATCGCCGGTTCTGGGTACTTCACGGAATTGCTCCTCGAGGCACTCTTTATATCGATACCGGAGCTCGCAAGGCTCTTTCTTCGAAAGCTAGTCTTTTCCCGGCTGGTGTAATAGATGTCGAGGGTCGTTTTGGTCAGCACGAGGCCGTACGATTAGTCGCCGTAGAGAGGAGAGATTCACCAGATGAAAATGGCAAGCTGTGGACTGGTCCCGGTGTCGAAATTGGTCGAGCCCTCGTCAACTACTCATCAAAAGAGATCTCACGAATAAAGGGGCTACAAAGTTCCCAAATCAGCAAAACATTGGGCTACTGTGACAGCGACTATGTTGCCCCCAGGGAATATATTGGTCTGCACACCCAGGAGAGCAGACCAGTTACGCCGAGTGGAGAGAACGAGCTGGCATCGTTGGAAACGACAGCCGCAAAAATGCATTGATGGGAAAGAAAACAGATATATCAAGCATTTGTGTGGTTTAAACCTATAGAAATCCATGTAAATACCATTTATACCATTTCACGCATAGTGAAACCTCATTCTTCTTACTTCTAATCAAACGCCATTGAACGCCATGCATACCCAGTATCTAGGTCCTCCCTCAACCAGTTGCGAAAAGATTGTCTTCGTCACGTAGGTACTCGCCACAATCCGCCTGTCGGAAACAGGTAATACCAGTAGGATCTAGTCTCCGCGCTTCGGCTGTGCTCCTTGCTGTCAGACCGAAGCCGAGTGGCATATCGCTCATGTTATACACCACAACACCTTGGTGCTCAGGGCAGTCCTCCGACCATCGTCCAACGTGAGCCTTTACCACATTTCCACCGTACAGGAAGGGCATTTCACCGTTGCTCTTCACCCAGATCTTGTAGCGTGCGTGTTCGGCAAGGATCGGTAGCGCAGTGATGTGAAGTCTAAACTTTCCAGTTTTCGTGAATTTGCCTTTGGAACGATTCTCATTAGCTTTCTATGATTTACAACCTTCGATTCATGGACTCATCTTACCTAGACATGTTCCGATCGAGATGAGTCTATCTCTAGCTATAGAAGTAGCGAGGTTGGCCATCGAAAGGCGAACATAGTAAACCCGGTCTTTAATTAATCGAAAGACATAACGATCGGTACCGTTGTCGATTGGAGTGATTAAGTTTTTGAGCGAAGTACCCGCGTACGTTGCCAACTTTTCGAAAACTTTTTGGGTTTCCGATTCCGTGAGGGGCCGCATATTGAATTAAGCTGGCGCGATGTGGGATCCTCGTTTATAGCGACTTAATGGGACGAGGTTGTAAAACGCTTTCGAAGTTGTAGGCCTGGGTCTTGGTGGGCTTCATGAAGAAAAGGCTGGACTATCGATAAGAAAAAAAAAAAAAAAGAGTCTCTTTAACTTTGACCAATCAATAGCTTCAGTTTCCGGGCGGTGGATAGATACCCACTATACTGCCCCGCCAAACGACATACATCTAACTTTTTTTTTTCCTCTGATTGTGTGTCGAGAATTAAGACAGCAAATATCAGCACTTAGCGATAGCCCATCATGGCTACCAGCGCGCCCAAGAGGCGTCGATTAAACTCGAATGTCGACAAAGTGGCATTGAATTCGCAAATCAAAAAATCTTTCATCAAAAATGCGTCCAATTGGAATCTCGAGCAAGACTATGAAAACCGACCACGAAAAGGAGACAAGAAGCGAAAGAAGGAAAGCAATCGACTACCTATTAAGAAGTTGACTGGTCAAGTCGAGAGTTTGGAAGTTCCTGACGACGATGACGAAGTATCCGTGGCTAGTGGAGATTGGTCTGAGAGGAGCGATGCCGAGACCGACGAGCCATCAGAGCCGGCACCGAAACAGGTGAAGGAGGAGATTGTGATACCCGAGTCTCAGCAACTTCGGACAGCGCAGGAAGAACTTGCCAAGATCGCATCTGGGCTAAATGAAAACCCGGAAGAGCATGCCGGTTCGTTCAGGGCGCTTGCCAAGATTGGTGACTCAAAGTTTGACTCTGTCAAGAAATTGGTCATCATCACGCAGATGACGGTTTACAAAGATGTTATTCCCGGCTACCGCATTCGTCTGATGGGCGACGAAACGCCAGGAGAATTGCTTTCGAAGGACGTGAGACGTCTACGGTCGTACGAGCAATCCTTAGTTTCGGGCTACCAAGCATACATCAAGACACTCGCGTCATACGTGCGAGCAGATACCCGCTCCCAACGCCCTGGCAAGAGCCTATCCTCTGTCGCCCTCACTTGCGCCTGCACGCTCCTTACCTCAGTACCTCACTTTAACTTTCGCGGAGAGCTGATCAAGATTCTCATCCGACGACTAAGTCGGAGGAAAGTGGATGAAGACTTTCTCAAGTGTATAGATACGTTGGAGACCCTTTTCCGCGAGGATGAGGATGGCAACGCTTCATTCGAGGCTGTCTCGATTCTGACAAAAATGATGAAGACGCGCGAATTCCAAGTTGATGAGAGTCTCGTGAACCTCTTCCTCCACCTTCGTCTGCTCTCCGAGTTTAATGGGAAAGCGTCGCAAGATCATGTGGAACGTCAAGAGGACAAGCAGGTCAAAAAGCCAAAATCTAAGAAAGAGTTCCGCACCAAGAAAGAGAGAAAAATGCTAAAGGAACAAAAGGAAATAGACAAGGTCATGGCCCACACCGACGCCCTCGTCAGCTACGAGGAACGTGATAGGATGCAATCCGAAACCCTCAAGCTCGTCTTCGCTACATATTTCCGAATCCTGAAGATGCGCCTACCCCACCTTATGGGTGCCGTTCTTGAAGGTCTAGCAAAATATGCCCATTTGATCAATCAGGACTTCTTTGGCGATCTCCTCGAAGCTTTGAAAGATTTGATCCGGCATAGTGATGAGGACGCGGAACTTGGAGAAGAACCCGCGGAGGAAGACGAAGAAGAAACCGCTGTCCGCAATACTAGCCGTGAGGCTCTCCTTTGCAGCACTACTGCTTTTGCCCTCCTTGCCGGCCAAGACGCACACAACGCGAGGTCGGACCTCCATCTAGATCTATCTTTCTTCACAACTCATCTGTTCAGATCGCTCTTTGAACTCTCCGTCAACCCTGATCTCGAACGCACAGCCTCTTCTATTATACCCGAAGCCTCCCAACGGCCTGTTCCCGACTCAAGATCGAAAAAAGTCAATCTTCAAACCACTACAGTTCTTCTTATCCGATGCCTGACGGCGATCTTGCTTCCTCCTTTCAACATTCGATCCGTCCCGCCCCTCCGCCTCGCTGCGTTTACAAAGCAGCTTCTTACGTCGTCATTACAGGTACCAGAAAAGTCTTGCCGAGCTATCCTTGCCCTTCTTGCCGATGTGGCTGATACCCACGGTCGTAAAATTGCTGCTCTTTGGAATACGGAAGAACGCCGAGGCGATGGGAACTACGATCCTTTCAGTAACACAGTAGAAGGAAGTAATCCATTGACTACCACGGCCTGGGAAGGGGAGATTCTACGACTGCATTATGCCCCGGCTGTGAGGGAAGGTGTGAAGATGGTGGAAAAGTTCGTTGCGAGTCACAAATAGGTAGAGGGATAGATATCATCTATCTTGCAGCCATAATAGCTATGCATAGCATTTACAGCATTATTTATACACTATTGCAACAACGAGTACATTATAGCCTTCACGCGGGAGACAGCATTGATAGACAGCCTGAATTAATTGGTATCTCTTTATCCAACGGCCTGCTTGACTCGCTTGGGTTTTCCCTGACCGACAGGGACTTGAAGCGTTTCGATAATTGTCGGTTGGAATTCAGACGGTACTTTAGCATCCTTACTCATCCACGATGCGCTTACAGCCGGCACGTGCTCCTCAATAAACTGCAAAAGGGCCTTCGCGTGCGGTGCGTCGGGGAGTATCCCAACAGAAGAGACTCTTGGGATTCCCAAAGCCGCACTGAGACGCTCCTCGGAAGCTTTGGAGAAACCCACCAACCGTATGGGGCGATGACATAGAGGGCTTGAAGAGGCGGCGCCAATCATAATGGGCAGGTGGCTGTGAAATGCAGAAGGGTGGCCGGACCTAGCGACAAACACAGCGGCGTACGGTTGCCTGGAAGGTTGGCATTGATCCCGAGCCTCAGAAAGTTTGCTGTCGTGAGTTGTTATCAAGTCCTGCAGGGTACGAGATATGACCGAGAGCCCACAATCGATATACTGTGCAATTTCTGGCATAGGAGGAGAAGACTCTGATGCAGATGCGGATGCCTCGTCAACTTTGCCCTCAGCCTTGGAAATTTCGCCATTTTGTTTGCGCTTTTTAGACTTTTTTCCTTTGGAGGGTTTAATTTCATTACGTCGGAAGTGGCCCAGTGGCTCTAATAGGCTGATGGTGCATGTTAGATGGCAAATAGAAGTCAGTGGAACAATTTCTCGGTTCATTTCTTACTTTAATAGTAGCTCTAATATCGTGTCCTGATCCTCTGGGCTTATTTGGGGCCTGTATTGACTTTGTTAGTTTAAAGTTTGCAGTATCGAAGAGAGGATGTCCTACCATTCGACTTGTGTGTATGGTGTATCAGCTCGGAAAGTTGTCTTCTTCCGAACTTGTTTTTGGTTCCTTACAGGGGCATTCATGGTGAATGTATGGGAAATATATGAGAGGAGGGAAGATATCGTGTACTTGGAGTCGAATGCTATCTTGATGGGTTGGAAGTTGGGTCACTAATGAGACCCTATTGGATTGGGGTCTTAGTCTCAACACCACATATGAGTAGTTATCTAGCCGTAAACTCTGTAATATTGAGAAACTATTTCAGAAGCAGACTACGGTTGTAGTTTCTATGGAAGATTTCTGTTGAATCGTCTATCAAATCTGAAAGGAAAAAAAGAGTGTTAAAAGGCTTACATAACATTCAACTTTCGATGTGTGAGAGAATTTTAATGTACGGAGTACTCCGTGATATAATTTTGTGGGCCTAGAGCCAGGAGGTTAGTACTAGGCCTAATAACTTGGAACCGTCTATCAACAGTCCTCCTAAGACCAAGCCGTATCTCTGAAATACGGAGTAATACGGAGGGAGTAGAGCTCCTATTTTGTACTGTAGTACTCCGTACTACTACTAGAATTTCTAGCGTAATCCGTACTGTAAACTAAACTACTATGGGCATTTAGTGGATCCATTGGCAAAATAACGTTGTCCTATTGGACAAGGCACTCACTCTAATAACGAATCTCCGTACTCGAAAGCAGAGACCTAATAGCGCTTCTGTAAGGCAGTTATATGGAGAATTACCAGCGGCGGCCTCGACTGTACGGTAAGCTGGTTAAGCTGGCTGGCAGGGAGAGGCGCTGGCACAGTCGGTAATTAGGGAGGCCAGAGACTGGCTGGGGAAGACAGGCAACGTTGTCCAATAGGACAACGTTGTCTTCCCAATGGAACCACTAATTACCTAGAACAGTTTAGTTTACAGTACACGCTTAGGAATTCTCAATAAAGCTATTGCTGAACTGGAGCAGAAATGTATCGCATCACACTCCTCAACACAGCACCAAACCACCTCAGCCAGAAGCTTGGTAATGACTGGCATGTAAAAGGTCAGGAAAGGGTTTTGGCCTTGCTTTTTCTATTCTGCCATCTTGCCTCCTTCACCCATCGGATGGCGGCTGAACTTCGCAATTGGCATTCCTGTCAAAGGCCTCCCTACCGAAAGGGACGATACACTTCAGGAATCGCTGCAATATAAAAGTCTAGAGGCTCACAGATGAATACATAGAAGGAAAGGTCAAGCTGCGAGAAGGGACAAAAAGTGATGTATTGGAAAAAGATGGCAAAAAGGGTGTTGCTTTTCTACTATTCTCCTCCTTCATCCTTGGGAGGGCATACCTCTATATACATATAGAGGCGCAGGACTCTGCTTGCGTGCTCACTAATAAAGTAAAGATTTCATATTGAGCTCTCATACTTATGTAAAATAAGACCACCTGTTGTCCTGTTAATTTTCATAAAATTATTCTTTAATATTCCACTAAGTTTGTACTATGACAAGTAACATCTATGAACCTGTGTGGGTGGTGTCTTTAGGACTGGTGTGTGGTATTTCGAATGGTGGGTAGCTGCGTCACCTGGCTGGTGCGGGGCAATGAGGCAACAGCATTCCTGACAACTTGCTCTATCAAAGCACTACATATCAGGAGGACAAGTGTTGGGGCATTGGGGGACCTCACTCGTAGAGATACCTTTACTATATGACCAATAAGTTTATCGCTCGCATATGGGCACTTGAATTTTGTGGGGTTGATTCTACAAGTACTTCTCTCGAAAGCTCTGTTTGCTCTTGGATCAAGAGACCTGCGAATATAGTTTAGGTCTTGCAGTGCTTTTTTAAGCAAAATAGATACAAAAAAAGAGTAAAATTAGACAATAAAAATTACAGGTACTATCGTCTCCCTGAGATCTTTTTCGAATTGCCAGGCACCTAACTCAGCCTCCTGGCTCTTGCTCTTGACAATTTCTCACAAATTTTAGCTTGCCTGGAGGTGTGAGCAAAACTACTCCGTATCCTTCTAGTATTATTGAATTTACCCCCATCTGCCCCGCAAACCCCTCCACGCTCAGGCTCTCGACAAATCCCATCACTTCCTGGGTGCTTGCTTGCTCCGCTTCTTTGTCCCTATTCGCTAAACATACCCAGGGGGGTGTTTCTTCAGCAGCTCTGTCCTATTCAGAACTCCCACCATTAGTGTGAGTGCCTTCGCCATTTTGCTCTGGCTGGCCTTCCCATAGGTCAAACTTCCTACCACCTCAATTGTTTTACCTACCCTTTCGTACTTCAACAATCTATCTCCAAGGCGAATCTACACTACCCTCCGTTTACCGTAACCCTCACCTGCAGCCCCGAAGCTTTGGACCTTTTTTTTTTGTTTTCCCTGCCCTAGCTCCTCCCTGTTATTCGTCACTCTTACTTCTATCTATCCGACCTGGCATCCAGAGTAGACTTTTTGCTGCTGTGGTTTCGTCTACTCCCACTTTAGACCCCTCCCCACACTGACCGCCCTCAAAATCTATTATTGCAGCTGCATCGTCCAGTGTACTTGCCTTTTTTGACTACATGCTAACTCTGCGAGGCGCTGATAGAGCTGCCTTGGGCAACGGTGTGAAGGCAAGGTCCCTTAAGCTCTGGGGCCTACGGTGCGAACCCAACCTCGACCAGCCCGATGGACTCAGCATCAATATCCCCCGACCCGAGAGAACGCGCTGCCTCCTCTGAGCCCTCTTCCACCCGTCCGAATCCTTTTGTTGAAGACGAAAAGGGATCGAGAAAAAGGCAACGCACATCCCTCACGGGCTCCCACAGTCCCTCTTCGGAAGTCGTGCCCCCCACACGATCGCAGAGCCTTGTGCCATCTGACCTTATCGACGCGGGTACTGCCATGGCTCTTGATGACAGTGCCACCGCTCCACAAACACCTGAGGCCTTGCCCTCGCAACATCTTCATTCGGAATCTGCCCCGCCCTCAAGCAGAGTTACGATCAACCTTAGAACTCCTCAACCGAAGCCCATGTCTGACATATCCCCGTACGAAACTCCCACCATGAGCAGTAGCCCCGCAGCCAACGAAGCTACCGAAGATGTCACACAAGACATAAAACCTAGTGTCGAACCTCCCGACCTTGGCGAGACCCCGCCTAGAGATGAACCGCAAATCCGGACCAAAGAATCTTTGTCATTAGATGTCGGCAGCCCTGACGTCGAGATCATAACTGTGCAAGATGATGAAGACGATGAAGAGGCCTTTGTCTTGAACGAGCCAGAAGTTTCTCTATTAGGGGAAGGAAACAGCGTGGCGATGGACCCGACACTGGCATTTCCTTATTCTGATGGCCAACCCGAAAGCCATCTCGATACATTATTCCGGCTTACCTCCTACCTATCTAATCGTAAGTTGCAGTGCTACTCAATGAAGATCATTGATTGTCTCTCCCACATATCCCGTTGGCCCTCTTATTTTGAGTTGTGCCACTGCAAACGAAAATTTCGGGCACCCATAGAATCCTCACCCTCCATATCTCCTACCCCTCTTATCATGCCTGCCTTTTTCCCCCTTCTTCTTGCGAAGAGCAGGCCGATGCCCCATGTGCAAATTCTTCTGATTACTTTCCCCAACCAAGGTTTGCTGACGATGAATCATAGAAAACATCCTAGATGATGCTGTATTCGATTCTCTCCGTTCATGGATGGAGGCATTCCTGAGATGGGCTGCCATTACACCATACCCGATTTTATTCAACTCATTTAGGATCCACCGGGCTCTATGGATGGGATTTCCTGATGTGATATGGACACTGACGACCAGGAAGTATGTGATATTCGGCTGTCGTTCAATGGGATTACGCTGGCTAACCTGTTAATAGAACTGATGTAGTGAGATCCGTTGAAGGAAAGTCGCTAGTGGGTGCTTTCTATTTAGCGTATGCTAAATTAACTGCATTTTTTGTTACTCTCGATCTTGACACTCTGAGTATCGATATCAAATCTCGCACAGACGATGACCACGGCCTTCCAGATACGGTCAGCCACCTTTATCTCGCCAATCTCCATAGCCTCACATATCGCAGTGAGGGCCGTCAATATATAGGCAGCAATGGTGTTGCCATGCCCGGTGACTCTCCTTCAGCCCAGTTACGCCCTGATGATATTTCCGAACTCGTCAGGAGGTTTCAGTCCTGTCGTGGAGGATCGATTGCCGCTCTAGTTCGACTTACCCAATGTCTAATCGCACTTGTGCCGAACTGCCCCAAAATCATCGAACAAATTCATGCCCCCTGTTCGATTGTAGGGGATCTCGTGCGGGAGAGCCATCGAAATGTGCGCCGATCGGACCTCGCTCAAGTAACAATCGATCACGCCAAATCTTCATTAATCTTTGGATACCGATTCTACCTATCGACAGCAGCGGCATATGCCAACTTCACCGAGAAATACGCGTCCCATTTGACTGGAGACAACACAGTCAGTTTGCTTAACGCTCTCACCAATATATTCCATTATTCTCTGTACGGGGAGGATAAAAAAACTGCCGAGATACTGGCCGCTCATCGTGAGGCCCATCCTAGCTTACCGTCGCGGTACACAGCCGAGGCCGTGGCTTATGAATGGCGCTTTGATGAACTGGAAAAACTCATAAGGTCTGGACAGATGCAACTCCGGGTTTTTGCCGTCTCGACGATGTGTAGCGATTTGGTAGGCTTCTGGAAACGCTTCAATCTTGGTAGCGACTCCGATATGAATCCCTTGATTGTTCATTTTTCCGACTATCTTATGAAGACGGAGCTTGTAGAATACCTACTCGGTCCCACCTGTCACCCAGAGATCACTCTCGAAGCCGGAAACATTGTCGGCTTCCTCCTAATCACTAAGCGCTATGGGAAAGCTCACGCTGATTTAATGTGGCAGACCATCACAACCTGCCAGAATCCAAGAGTGGCTGAAGCACTGCTGAAGATGGCGGCACTGACTCTAAACCTCTATGATTGGGAAAACCTACTGTACCTTACTGGCCAGTTGTCACAATTACCGGTTGAATCCTTCATATCTGGGGGCGTCCGATTCTTATGTGACCAACTAGTCAAATGTTTCTTGGACAAGTGGCAGAATGAAGGCGCAAGTGTCCATCTGCTTCCCTTTGAGCTCTTTCTGAAGAACCTCAAGAATGCGTCGGTCTGTACTGCCAAATCACAAATCGCCTTCCCAGAGGTCTATACCTTTTCTGGGGCAAGATTCGAAGATCTGCTCCAAGCTGGACCCGACGATGAGCAACGGCACGCCCTCCACTTAAATTGCCTCTCTGAATTCGTACAAAGGAGCGAGGCCACATTGGGCAGTCTCTTTGCTTTGTGGCTTTCTCTACGTCATTCTCCAAAGAGTGAGGTTCATAGCCTTGTTCTGGAACATGACCTGACAAAGTTGCTTATAAACGAATTTGTACACGCAAGCCACCTCTACAGAGTTCATGGCCACAGTATGGTTCTAACGGGGCGAGCTAATACTCCTCGCAAGGAGTTGCTTCAGAGAATCCTACTGGACGAACCGGACTCGGTCCCTACTGACCTCATCGACGTTCTTTGGTCCCATATGGTAGGCAGCCAAGCTGCTTGCGATAAAGATCGTGCGAAGGGGTGGGAAATTGTCATCAATGTCGCATCACACATGGGACTTGAGAACTCGGTCATCTCAGCTTTTTTTACGACGCTCTTGCCAACCCTTGGCCCCGACGATTTCTGCGAGGGAGCTCTCAATTTTATCAAACTTATCATGACACAGAAGTTGGAGGACCCCGACACGGTTGTTCTGGATGATGAGACGAGTGTCGAGCAATCCGGAATTAGCCAGCTCTGGCGCATCATCTTGAATACTGACGACCAGTCTGTCGCGGCAGCCGCCATTCAGATGCTTGTAAGAGATGTTTACGTTGACAGTCCCGCGATCATGAATTATCCACATGCACGAGCTCACCAGGTGCACATCAACCTGGTGAATCGATGCCTAACTCAAATGCAAGCTGCCGCTCGGCCTACGGTTGGCGCCGCAAGCGTTGCTCTGGGAGACGTGATGCTCATCGAACCAATGAATAGAGAGGACGATGAACGCATATTCACCCGGTCCCTGGCTGTTCTGCGGCAGTTCCTCTTGACACATCGATCCAAGTCCCATTTCTCTCCTCCGACCTTGCATGCTCTTACTGATTCGTCAACGAGCGAGATTCATGGTGAATTGACTGAGCTCAAGTATCAGTCGTTCGATGGTGATACACAAACTGATGTCATGCCCTTAAACATTGGCCGAAGAAACACACTTGCTTCGTTGCTTGCGACCTTGAGAGACGTGACGGGCTTTGAGAACTACCGCGTATTTTTCCGTGGTCAACCCTTCATGCCCAACGCAAATTATCTTTACAAGACGCTTGAAGACGCTGGTATACATACTGGTCTTCTCCTTGTGAAACGCGAAGAGAGTGGTGATTCGCCATCCGGTAAGCTCTGGTCAGGTTCTTCCATGGAAGTGGAAGTCTTGAGCCACTTTGACGATCTGTGGGAGCTTCTTAGCATGGAGGAAACCTTTGCACACGGGGTAGGTCTACATTCCAGCCGCCTGTAATCATTACCCTGCATCACGTACTAATTTTTGGTTCCCCTCTTTTAGGTCTACCAGCTGCTCATCAAATTACCCCCTCATGATGGTATCATGACATCTATCAAGTTGGAGGAAACCCCAGTTCGAGACTTATTTCCCATCGGACAGCCTTTCAAAGGCCTTTATGTTATATGGGCACTCCGCGAGTATATGCAAGTTGCAAGAGCACAACATAGAATGGACCCGTCGACTGAAAACGAGGCAGCTCATGCTGAGGCTGTGACGAGGGCGCTTTACCTGCTTTTTGGTGCTTTATCCGACGCCGAGGTTGTAGACCAGATCCCGTTGCCGCGACTGAAGTTTCTTTTCTGGACATGGTTGACCAGAGTGACTGCTGATACTCTCAAAGGTAATATCATTGACTCCTCGCCCTTTCGACATGGACAAGATTCACTTACGCGCAAGCTAGCATGGTACCCCTATTTCTTGGAGGGTGGAATTGCGAAACTACCCACTGCACCTCCGCTAGACCGGCTCCTCTCGATTCTTCTTGGTGTAGAAGACCACCAAGATGAGAATCCTTACCAACTCACCATTTCAGTTTACAACATCATCCTCAGTCTTTGTGCGCTGGATGCCTCGTTCTGGGCAGATTTGAAGACCAATGAAACCTTTAGCGTTCTAACCAAGTCATATCTTCTTCACCCTCGGCCAGACATCAGAGAACACATTTCAAGAGCCATTCGTGATTTTACCGCAGTAGCCAGGTGCGTCATGCCCCGGTTCTTGATCTTTTCTCATCAAAGCGGCTACTGACCAGTCTCTTACAGCCCCGAGATACTCGAGGAAGGTGCACCCATGTTCTGGAACTACATTTTGGAAACCGTTGCCAATGTGGTAGACCATCCCAGTCATTGCCAGGAAGTTCTGGCGCTTGTTCCAGAGTTCATGATTCAGATGATTGTTAAGAATGACAAACCATTGGATGTGGTCAGGCTTGGTGCTCTGTGCGGGAGACTCATTCTTGAACACCCCTCTTCAGAGGTCAGTTCCCACGAACTTTGCTCGAGTTTGACATGTCCGTCTCTAACACCACAATCATATGTAGAGTGTGGTCACTAGCGGAATTTCTTCTGACCCTGTGCTGGGTGGCCTAGTCAGGCTGCTCAGTTGTGCCTTGGAGGCCGACGTATCTAAATCATGCCAAGAGTCGCTCCCCAAGTAAGCATGCCCGGTTCCTCTCTTAATCGTGACAAGATGGCTCATTCAATGACACAGAAACTTCGCACGAGATGCGTTTTGGACTCACTTGTTCCCAGGCCGAAGACAGGCGGATGGCCAGACTTCTAAGCTACTCTTTAGCGTCATCGCCCGTAGTCAGCTGTACGATGTAATCTACAAACTTGCCCAGGTGGATGGGGAACTGTTCAGAGGATTGCTTGATGACCTTCAACAAGTGGTGCCATATTCACGCGATGATGATGGTATATCCCCCATGACCTGGAGTACGTTGCAACAGACTTTGAACTAAACGAAACTTGAATAGATCCATACATTTACGATCTCCCTCACCAATTCGACAGAGCCAAAGCTGTACGATCTCTCTCTGGATATGTCGGCATGCGAAATCTCTCCAACACCTGCTATCTCAACTCTCTCTGTACCCAACTCTTCATGAACACAGAATTTCGAAGGTTCATCCTTTCGGCAAACATCGACGATCCTATCGGCTCACAGAAGCTTCTTTTCCAGACGCAAAATGTCTTTGCCCACATGCAGGAGAGTGTCCGACGATGTGTCGATCCCCAAGGTCTGGTGAACTCTATCAAGACATATGACGATACAATGATCGACATTCACAACCAAATGGATGTTGACGAGTTTTATAATCTCTTGTTTGATCGCTGGGAGAGCCAGCTTGTGACAAGCGAGGAGAAGAACCAGCTCCGCTCTTTTTATGGTGGCGAGCTGGTCCAGCAGGTCAAATCGAAAGAATGCGAACACGTATCAGAGCGGCTTGAGCCATTTTCTGCCATCCAGTGCGACATCAAGGGGAAGAAGAGCCTCGAAGATAGTCTTCAAGCTTATGTTGATGGAGAAGTCATGGAGGGTGGTAAGTCAGAGCACGCCTCATCCCCTCATATCTCGGCTTTCTAAGTGCCGATGGGCCCTATCATGATTATTTCCCTAACAGAGTTTGCTCAGACAACAAATACAAGTGTTCCATCTGCGACACGCATGTTGACGCAGTGAAAAGGTGAGTGTGCTGTGTGTTGCACTTCCGCCGTTAATAATGCTAACTTAGGCCTCTTCACGTTAGAACTTGTTTGAAGGATATACCCAACGACGTAATCTTCCACCTCAAACGTTTCGACTTTAACCTAAAAACCATGCAGAGGTCCAAGATCAACGATTACTTTGCCTTTCCCAGGACTATAGACCTGGCGCGGTACACTGCAGAATACTTGACAGCACCACAAGAACCCATAAAGGAGGATCTATTTGAACTGGTCGGAATTCTTGTACATTCGGGAACTGCTGAATCGGGACATTATTATTCGTACATTCGAGAGAGACCCACTGCTTCTCCGGACAACGAGCACTGGTTCGAATTCAACGACGACTCTGTCGGGAACTGGAACCCCATTTTAATGGAGAGCTCGACGTTTGGAGGATCGGACTACCGCAGCCATTTCGACGGAAGCTCAGGCGCTTACGAAAAGCCATATAGCGCATACATGCTCTTCTACAAGCGGTCCAGTAATCTTCGCTCCGAGCAAGCCAAGGTTGGTGAGCATACGACAATACCACTCCCTGTTGAGATTCCACGTGACCTTTCCGAGCACATCAAGGACGAGAACGAAAACACCCTAATGAAGCATTGCCTGTACGACCCCGCGCATCTGCAGTTCGTTGGAAGGATAATGGAACTCGCCCTCCACCAGACGGGGAATGGCAAGTGCTCCGAGGACCACAAAGTCGAAGGCCTGGCCATTAAGATTGGTCTCGGGCATTTTGACCAGGCCGTGAGTCGGACCATGGATCTTCCGGATCTCGGGTATTTCGAGGAGCTGTTCTCATCCGTTGTGAAGAGGTGCCCCAGGTGCGCCCTTTCGTTTTACCACTACTTTTTTGCGCGCCCTGAATGCTTTAGGACGCTTGTTCAGCGAAGCCCGGAGCCATGTGTCAGAGCGGTGACAGGTGGCCTCTTTCTTTCAGCCCTCAAGAAGGTTAAGGAAGAGTTGCCAGACTACTACGGAGCTTCGGGCCCTGAACAGGAGGACGAGGATGAGGGCGAAGCTCAAGGGCTGCCACAAAAGCGACCGGGGCACACAGTGCTGAGCGGGACAATGGTGCTTTTCGAAACTCTATGGAATGGGTTTTATGCGTCGATTCGCTCCTGGCATGAGGTTTTTGGACTCATATTCTCGTTTGCGCGGCTTGGTGATGCGGAAACAGCGTATCTCCTCGCGCATGACTGGTTTTCGAAGCTGGCACGGATCATCTATGCGGATGAATCGTTAGATCTAACCCAAAACTACATGCGAATGCTAGCAAACATAATGCGGCGCATGGCGACGCGGACGCCCCAATACGAGTTCATCATCTCGCTCATTGACCATTTAATGGGGGCTCTCGAACCTGTCTTTAACCCCGACTACGAATGCGATAGCCCCGAGATGCGGCTTGCATATTACCACCAAAACGGGCTACCTCTACCGTGGACGCCACTGGAGGGCTATATCCTACAGGACGATTGGGTGGGCTCGCGAGTGGCATCGGGGATCTTTGTAGAGAAACTCATACAGATCAATCAGGCGCCGGACGCGACCGACTCTATCATCGGACGACTGGTGGACCTAAGCCGCGACATGGATGCCAGAGTGTACCAGACCCTGCGGATCAACATTTGCATGCATCCCCACTCAATGGCGATTGCGCCATTTCTGGGAGCGGCAGTGGTGTATTGCCGGAGAAGCGAAGATATTGACTACGTGCACAAGCTGATTCAAGTAGTGACCAATCAGGCGCGGAACATCGTTACAGGCGAAGCAAGGTCGTTTGTCGAGTTCCAGCAACGCCTCTATTACTCGTCGCAGCAGAGCGGGGTGGCACTCACGCCACAGTGCAAGTCGGTCCTCCTTCACCTCATCATGCTGATCCCCAAATGGGCACCCACGATGCTGGCGAGCCCAGACCACGAGGTTCGTAATGGGACTGAGGAGCTCCTTTATCAGGCACTCTTCCGGTACGGCGAAAACCCAACATTCGTCGAAGAAGAGGGGGGCAACGAGCGGCAGGACGCAGTGATTGGAAGTGCGCGCGACCTGGGAATTGCATGCCTGATCTTTATACGCGATGCGTATTGTCTGCCCCGCGCGCCGGTCGCTCGCGAATCTGCAGTGGCACTACAGAGGGTGGTTGCCAAATGTTCGGCATACTTTAACCCCGAAGCGGAGGCGGAGGCGGAGGCGGAGGCGGAAATGGAGACGATAGAAAATGGTACTGGAGGGGATGAGGGGAGAAGTCAAAGTGTGGGAAACCAGGAAGCTCGCAGACTCGACCTGGAGTTTGCGCAACTGAGCCAAAGTACGTATGGATGAATGACTGCCTTCAGACCAGGAGCCTTTACATTTCTCTTTCCTTATCTTTCCACCTTTTCAAATTGTTTCCTTTTTTACTTACATGGCTGTCGACGTGTAGGTGTTCTCGAATCACTTCGGCGCATCACGGTAGATGCAATCGAGGATGACGGTGATGCTGCATCCAACCATGAAACCTGCAGCGACTCGTCGGATTTCAACGTGCCCGACTGGACCTGAAGGAAATAAACAGTCCCCGTTCCTAAATATCACGCGCAATGATGACGATGGCCTACTTGGCCTTTTGGTTTCTTTGCCTTTTTTTCAGTTGGTTTTTTATCTTATTTTTTACGATTACGATTTCATTCAATTGGCGATGACAACTGCGGCCCAAGAGTAAAGGCATCGAGCAGGTCCGGCGTACAGGTTCAAGGGATTGAGGGCAATACAAAAAAGGGAAGAGAATTGGACGAGGGGATTGGTGTTGATGAAAAAGGGGGGGGGGGGGGTTTATGGTAATCTAACGCCTGCGTTATTTGGTTCCGTGGTGTTGAGTTCTCAATTTTCTTTCTTGCTCAGGAGTATGGCTTTAGCTTGTCTATTTCTGTGTGTATCTAAGTCTACTTCATCGTCCCCAAAACATTACTTCTTCGGGGGACCTTGGCATAGAGGGCCTGTGTGATGTTGGTGCGGAAGAGCCTATTCATGGTCATTAGGCCACCCGCCGCGATTTGGTTGGTACGGATCCGAATGGCTGGATGGCAGAAGGTGAAGGAGAATTGGGAGCAATTCGAGGCCATGTGTTTCAGGGGAGCGTGCGAAGCGAGTCGACAGGTCGCAGTCTGGGCCGAAGGGAGTGTGCTGGGTGGTGGGCCTGACGACGTCTTGTGTTGGTATTGAACGCATACATCCCCAAGCAAGCGCATGCCGTGAGTTGCTGTCACCGGGCTTGGTGTGCCAGGGGAGGGGACTTTGGATTTTGGTTTCGGCGTCTAATCTGGAGAAGGCCAATAAGACGATGGGAATGGAGATCCCTGTCCCTGTGCAAACAAAGTCGCAGCTTTTGACCCCACCGGCCCCCTTCACTCCTGGCAATATATTTTGCGTTGATGGTTCTACTCGATAGTGTGATGAATGGCTAATACAGGTTTTCGATTTCTAGCAGTTGAGCACATGGCCGTTGGAGAGCAGCCGAACACCCTTGCCCACTACTTTTGGTGGTGGCCGCTCCCAACTTAGGATCTTGACACCCCTTTTCAGTATATCCTGTCGCCTCTCGCACTCAAGGGTTGTGATTATGTGGGACAGTTGTCTATGCGTGTCCTTTAACGCAATTGTCTCCTCTGGCGGAGCATGTCTAGAAGGTCAATCTATTTGTTTCGGAAAGTTGTGGAAATTTACGTAGCGGAGGGCTCTTGTCCTCTTCTTTTGCCATTCTTGCAACATTTGCTGATGCTGATAGGATGCAATTGGGTGGTCTAGCTTGACCTCTGGATGCTTCACCCACTCTTGACTTTCAATCTCATTGGGGTTCTGCTCTTCGTGAGGTTTTCTCCGGAAGTTGTCATATCGGGTGATGATTTCGTAGGTAGTGAAGATAACTCCCTTGATGTCGAGAGGTAGCTCGCTGCTTTGGCGGTGGCGACTTAGATGGCTGGTCAATGGCAATTCCAATGCCAATGGCAATGCTATCGTCGTCTTGTTCGCCGTCAACGGTCACTGATACCATTCGTCTTTGGTCCCAGTCAATTATGTTCCAGTCTTCGGCAATCATGTTGGTGCGGATATAGTTTATGCTGTTGGGTGAAAGGCCTCGGCCTGCTTTCATTCCATTCTTCAAAACATGTCAAGATTATAACAATTTTTTTCTTCCTTTTTTCTTTTACCGAGTATCAACTCGAATATTACCCTCTCTCCCTCCTTTTCAATGCCATATTGGCTTAGCAGGTCGGTACAGTTGGTTCGCTGTCGGCACCAAAAATAGCGGGCGGTCTCTCTGCAAGTCTTCAAGTTACCCCTCCAAGCCCTCTTGTCCGTCCTCTAATAAAACCCCTCTATTACTCCGTACTCGGTACTCCGTCCGTAATGTTCGCCTCCACTTTTTGGCGCTTAAAATAGAATTCCAAATGAGTGGAGATTCTTTAACCGCCGAACGCTTCTTCTCCACTCTTTTTTCATCACAGTGCAGATTGGCCAATTGGGAGCATGGATTGAGCGCCGTTGTGGGGGCTTGGAGGACTTGGGGCCTTGTTTACGAAGAAATGCCATTGATTTGTCTTGTGCTCCGTAGAGCTGGCAATTCGAATATTTAGTACTATTCTCAAAATCCAAAAAAATTCTACTCATTATTTGATATCTTTCTTTTCCAATAGACGAAAGAAACGCAAAGTTGTAAGAAGAAAAACACCCAGCGCTAGTAGATGGGATGGTGATGGATGGTGGGTGAGATCCCATCCCCCCATGTCCACCACAGCCAATCCCAGCCCGCCCCAGATTTAACCCAACCCCATCACGCTGCATCGCATCCCAGCATTGGGACTGGCCACCACACAAGCAAGCACACTCCTAAAAGGGGAAAAGCTTGGTATGCATCTGGTTTTCCCTCGTCCCTCTGTTTTGACGTTCAAAAATAAATCATCGAGTTTCATGTTTTTTTTTTGTTTGTTTTGGAACTTGGGGAGATATGCAGTCTGGGAAACAGGGGGGGTTACATTGTCCATCCCATCACCAGGGCTCTAGAAACATATAAGTCGAGATGTTTCGGCACTTTTTTTTTTTTCTGGGAAACTTTGCTTTGAAGGGTATCTGAATCAAGATCGTCCTGTTTCCCCCCCCCTCCTTCTTTTTTTTCTTTGACGAGAGGAAAAAAACTGAGTGTTGAAGTGTGACATCTTCGAGACTTGGACGCTTGACATCTTAGATTCAAGATCTTCGTGAGGGCACGCATTGATTTGTTCTGTTGCCCTTCGTTCCTCTCCTTTACAACTGCATTCCTTTTTTTTTTCATCCTATCCATCGCGGAACCCAAAAAAGAGAGACGAAAAAAATGTCTCTTTTGAAAACGAAAATCTCAACGCCTCTCGAAGCGGGCCAATCCCTCCTCTCGGAAAATTGGCTTCCTCCTGAAGTTCACGATGCGCTCGACTTCGCATCTAAGCGTCTTGCTCGTAAGGCGGTGAATCTAACTCTCGTTACCATCCGCCCCGAGCAGCAAGTTCCCTCCTCCGTCCCCGGGCTCGTGGCCACCGCCGTATCCCCTTTGCCTTCACCCCACGCTAGTCCCCAAGACTTCCTCCCTTCTTCGTCGTATTCTTCCTCGTCAAGCCTCTCTGCATCTCCGTTCCCGCAGCGTCTGGGTTTTGGCGCGAGTTTGAAGCAGAGGTTAAGGAGTGCGCATTCAGCTGCCATGTTGACGCTTGCGGCGCCCACGCCTGATGAGATTGCTCTGCGAAGCGCAACGGCTTCGCCTTTGTCGGGCGTGTCTTTGAAGACGGCATCGTCTGAGGCGAGTAGTCGGTTCTTCGCTTGGCCTTTGTCGCCTTCGACGACTCCTGGTACGCCGGCTACGCCCATGTCTGTGCCGCCCATGACGCCGAGCACTGTGTCGTCCGAAGCTACTTCATCTGCCATGACAGACGGTACAGATCTCTCTGGTCCGCTTTCGCCTCGTGAAGGCGGTGTGCGGCTTGTCTATGCCGAGCCCATGGTTGCCGCTGAGGAGAGGGTCGTCAAGAGAGTCCTTGAAAAGGCAAGGAGGAGATTCGGCGTCGGGTAAGTCGCGATGCTCCCCTGCGAAGATACCCCGTTCTCAGACTAAGACCAACTAGCCATGAATGGCTCTCGCCCATCCTACATCCCCACGAAGCAGGCCTTACACCCTCCATCCTCCACCGCTCCCTCGTCCAAAACGAAACCCTCTTCTCCTCCTCAGGGCTTACCCTCGTAACCCTCGACCGCCTCTTCACATTCAAAACCGCCCTATCATCCTACTCGCGCACAGGAAACGCCTCGCGCCTTGAAGACGCCGTCGACGAGCTCAGAAGACTCTACCTCGCAGGCGGCGGTCGAAAAGTCGCCAAGGCAAACGTCCTCCGTTCCTACGAGTGGCTCGCAGTCAGCGACCGCGCCCTCGCCGAAGTCGACGGCATGTACCGCAGAGCCTACGGCGGTCTCGAAGGCACGGGCGCCGTCGAGGGCCTGGGGAAGTCCGCGCCCGCGCCCGCGCCCGCACCCTTACCCTCGTTACCGCTCTCTTCAAATCCCGTCACCGTCGTAGTGAACACGACGATAAAGGAGCGGCCAGTAGGCATCCTCGACAACGGCGCAGAAGCAATCTTCGGTCTCAAAGAAATGCTCGCCGGTCTAGAACTCGAAGACGATACGCAAACGACTACCCTCGAAATCCCCGACAAAATCGTCCTCGACGACCCAGACTCGACAAGCTCCCAAGTCCTCCCGACTCAATCCCCAACAACCCCGCGCTTCATCCCAGGACCAAGGAAACCTCTCCCCCGCCTCCAAACCTCCTTCTCCCGACCCCGACCCCGACCCCAAAACCCAAAAGTCATCACCGACCTACACAGTAACAACACCACGGCAGCAAACACCGGTATCCAAATCCGCGTCTCCGCAGACGACGAAGATGAAGACCTGACCGCCAGACCCCTCTCTAATCCACCTTCTGCGATATTACCTACCTGGCCACCGGCACAGACACAAACGTCGAGTACCTTGTTCCCCGCGCAAATGACCATCGACTCGGTCCTCTTCAACCAACAGAACACGGCTTCTGCGGGGTCCGCGGCCCGAGGCTCGGTCATGACGGCGTATGATAGGGTTGGGCCCACGACGCCGAATGGATACGATGATATTTCGCCCATTACCCGTGGAGAGTGGGGGTTTTTGTTTTCTAGACCTGGGATGAGTGAGAGGAGGGCTGCTGTTGAGACTTGTTAGGTTGAGACGTATAGGGCTTTTATGTGTTTTATGAACTGCATGAAGTCGTTAAAGCAAGGCTTTTCTTGGGTGGTGTTTTTCCCGCTGGGTATCTATCATTTTGTTGCCTTCTCTTAGCAATCCAATACCAATTTACTTTTTTTTTTTAATTTTTGTTCAGAAAACCAAACTCCATCCGCCCACGGCTATGCAATGCATTCCTGTATCTGACCCAAATAGAGAGAAAGAAGAGGAAATAATGTGCTTAGTAAATAGAAACCAAGGTGTTCCCGACTACCATCCATATCTCGCACCCGCCTCCCTCTTCTTCCTCCGCCCCGCAGCAAAACTCTCCTCCAAAGCATCCGCCTGGCTCTGCACAGCCTGTACAATCTGCTTGAGACTGTGTTTGCCAGGCTGGATAGCCCGAAGCGGGTTGTGTGTTTGTTGTAACCGTGGATCGCCCGATGTCCGTAGCTCTTCGTTGTGTGCGTACTCGGCGTCTGTGTTGAATGTGACGATCTTGGGTTGGTTGGCATGTGCTGCGGAGGATGTGGAGGATGCGCGGCCGAGGAGTTCGCGGCGTGCGGAGGCGGAGAGGCCGAGCTCATCGGCGATGGCGGCGAGTGGGTTGTTGGTTTCTGCGAAGGATATTGATTGTTGGGGAGTTGGGTCGTAGCCGGGGAGGGGTGTTTGTTGAACAGGTGTGTCTGTTTCGAATAGAGGTGTGTATGTGCCCGGGTCTGTTGTTGTAGCAGGTATCTCTTCCTCCGTCTCGTCAGGTATAGAAAACAGTGAGACTTTCTTCTTGGGCGGTTCGGCTGTCGGTTCGGACTTTGACTCGGCCGCCTTCTCATTCACGGAGGCGCCTGGTGGAGCAGAGGAATTTCCCACAGGCTTAGTCTTCGGCTTGGCCGTCTTCTTGCCTCTAGCGACAGAGAGCGGTTTGAACATCAAAGGAGCTCCCACAAGTTTCACCTCGCTTTCCGGCTTTTGGCCTTCTGGAATCGTAGGTTGTTTCCCAGACCCCTCACTAGAAATCACTTCGCCGTCATCTCCACGGCTAAATCCAGGCCCTGCACTCGTCTTGAGGTTGACAGCGGGTGTGGCTGGGCTGCTTGTCGATTCGGCGGGCTTCGATGCAGTCGCGATGCCGCGCCTGTTCTTCGGCGCAGGCAGGAATGAGTTGAACCCGCTGAACCGGCTGCCTCCCTCGACGCGGGCCCTCTTTGCCGGTCTAGCCCCATCTTCTTCCGCATTACTAGGCTTGGTCTCAGTACCAGGCAGCGTGACCAAGATTTTGCCGCCCGATAGGAGTTTCTGAAATGGTTTTTTACCACTGGCTGTAGATGTTTTGGTAGTTGGTGTAGGGGTTGGCTTTGAAGGAGGCGCTTCAGGCCCTTCCGCCTCAGGGGAGGAATCGGAATCGGAATCGTAATCGACGAGGGCCATTTTGTCGCAATGCTTGTCGACTGAAGAAATATGTACTCCGTACTCCTGTCCATTCTGAGGCGGCTTTCGCGGTTTCAATGTGGCGACTTTAAAAAAGCGCTTAGTCAGACTCTAGAGCCCCCAAAATTGCTCCCACTGACCATACCGGCCATGAACAAGCATGCCTACAGGCAATTTTGAAGATATTCGGGCGATGTCGTTTTAGAAAGTATACGGCACACTATTAAGAGTTTCGCTTTCAGGTTATAGCGGAGATGTATTAAGCTACAATACAATGACAGGTGAGAGTGACACTGTTGTCTGTCCGTTTGATCCACCATTCATCATTCCCAACGCTGGTACATTCTTCGTTGGACTTCAAGCCCAAGTATGAAACAAGCCGACTTCTTCATCCTTCACTTCCTGAAGAATAAGAGAAAAGGTCAATGCTTTCCAATATTCAGCCATGGTCTCGTCATGTGCAAACTCTCGTGTAGAAAGCACAGAGAGACCTGGACCACGTGAGAAAGAAACGCGATGAGTTAAATGGCTTCGCAATCCGATCAAGGAAAAGAACAATACGTCAAACTGGCAAACAAAAAGAAGTATGAAGGGGAGCGAAAAAAAAATCAAAAAACTCCAGCGTTCCGACAAGAAGAGGCAACACCCTGGCCTATGGCATGGGTGGCGATGTACGTCGTATCAGGAAACGAGGCACTACTCGTCATCCGAATCTTCCTCTTCCGAGGCCTCGGCGAGCCAGGTGAGGAAAGGCTCAGCAGCCTTTCGGACCTTCTTAGACGTGGCGAGATCGACATACTTCTTGCTGGCCCGGGTACCCCACTTGGTGACGACCTCCTCGCTGATGAGATCGAAGTGGTAGTAGAGCTGAAGAATCTTGACCACCTGCTGGAGCAGCTCTGGATGCTCTTTGATACGGAGGCCGATGAATCGTTCAGTACCACCGAGAAGAGCCTTCTCATGACGCTCCGAAGTGACAAACTGCTTCAACATGCTCGCGCGCTTGGGGATCTGGGCGCAAATGTTCTCGTCAAAGATGGTCTGCACGAGGACCAGAACGCTGCGGTGCTTGGTCTCGATACCCATCTCCTTGGCCTTGACAAAAATATCAAACGAGTCAAGGTTGTCAACACCACCCTTCTCGGCGGCCTGCTCCTGGATCCAATTGCCTAGCTGGTCGTAGGCGCTGTTGCCACCTCCTTCACCGTCCTCATCGTCTTCGTCGCCAATCATGAGCTTCTGCTTAATGTCATCGGGAAGCTGAGCCTGACGAGCCCGAAGAGCTTCAGCACTCATGTCAACAGCCCACTCGTGCTCCTTAGTCTCCTGGTCACCCGCAACCTCTTCGACGACAGCCTTGACCTTCTCGAACTCGTCATCGCTTCCGGCGGCCGCATCCTCATCGTTCTCAAGGAAGCCGTTCTCAGAACCTTCGGAGCCGGGGCTACCAGAGCCGTTCTCTCTTCCAGAGCCATTCAACTGCTGCTGCTTGGCCTTGCGGGCAGCCTTGCGTTCAGCCTTGTCCTTCTTGCCCTTCTTGGGTTGGGCCTTGAGGATGAAGCTGCTGAGCTTCAAACGCAAGTCGACATCGGTGCGCTGGCCACAGGCCTTGCAGTCGAGAAGAATGTGACCGTCCTTGATGACGACATCGGTCTCGGGGTTCTTGCACTTCTTGCAAAGCACGAACTTATTGATGAAGCCGTCAAGGTGGTCCTGCAGCTTGGGAGCATCGTGGGCGCCGTTGATGATCCATCGGTCATCGGGAGGATCAATGTTGGTCTGAGCACCGAGCTCGAATCCGAAATACTTGATGACATAAGCGCCAGGACGCGCGAGAGACTGAGCCACACTGCTCAGGTTGACGACGACAGTCTTGATACCGTTGCCTTTGCCTTCAATCTTTGTCTGGATTCTTTCCATCTTGTAGCGATAGAAGGAATCGCTAACATCGCGACGGACGTTGATGAGAGACATTTTTGCGGTTTAAAGCGAAAAAAAGCACTATTGAGATTGTTTGGAAGCGGTCGGTTTCAGAGTCGACCGAGGGGTGCAATTTTTCTGGATTTTATTTTTTCTGGGTTTTATTTTTTGTGTGGTATTTGGCTTGGGTATGAAGATAGATCGATGCTTCTGTTCAGTGCGACGTGATCCGTGAAGGGCAAATGGTTCAGCGAGAGACGCGACGGCTAGTTTCCTGGCATGGGATACGTTGACAACAGAGAACTCTGAGTATAAAGCGTGAGCTAGTGGATTGGAGAGGAGCTCAACTGGATCGTTTAGTTGACATAGGGTAGACGTAAATGAGAAGTCCTGGTTTGTGAGTAGTATGCATGAACTCGAGACGACGTATCAACCGTCGGAGGTACGATTAGGACTACGGGTACGCCGCGGTATGAGCAGCGGACACAGGGTGTGAAAGAGAGTGTGTCTGAAGACAGTGGTCTGATCGTGCTGATACATAAACAGCAAATGTGTCGCCGTATCGGTGGTTTTTGGTTGGAATTTTGTTGATTCCTTGGGATAGAAGGGAAGCTTGGAGAGGGGTTGACTGGGGTAGGCCAAGCAGAGTCGGTATGATCGGGTTCTTTGTGACTCGGAGTCGATGGTTATGACGAGTTTCTTTTTTGCGTGGTTGATATCTGTAGGAGAACAATTGTAAGATTTTGGGTTGTCCCAGAAGAAATCGGTGTTAAGGGAGATAGGTTTTTAAATCAGTTGGCGGGGTGGCGAAATATTAGGTTTTTTTTTTTCGGGGCGAGGGTTAAGTAGTAAAGTACGGAGTACTAACAAGCCTTGTGATGGAATGCTATGTAGGGTAAATGTTAACAGGGGGTGTTTTTTTTTTTTTTCGCGACATTGCATTCCTTGAGTTTTCAAAACAGAAGCGAGCCAGGAAAAGGGCACAAACCTTTATTCGCAGAAATGGATGTGTATTGTTGGCAACCAGAGTTGAACGCAGCAGGATGGAATAAAAAAAGGATAATTTTTGTGCGTGAACAGTGTCGCGACAATGATGAGGGAGGAAAAAGAGGGGAATGCTTTCAAGTGGGAGAGGAAGAAACGGAAGAAAAATTCACTGTACAAATTTGTAATGAAATGACCCACTGGAATAGATCGGTCCGTGAATACGGTACAACTTCATAAATAGTAAACTACTACTAATAGCGCGTACGGAGTACGCCTGGGCCCTTTTAGTCTGGGGTACATGTGTTGACAGCAGATTTTCCGTACAACCTGGTGTATCATGCACACCCACCCCACTGTGCCAGCAAACTTGAGAACCAATAAACTCCTGCCGTAGGGACACAGGGATCGTAAACTAGCTTACAAGGGCCCTGTTCTGTAGGGCTAGCATTGCCTTACTTGTACGTACTTGTACGAGCGAGCAAGACAGCGCCAAATGAACTTGAACGAAGTACGGAGTACTTGTAAATGAAATAGGATACACAATATAGCTATTCCTATAAATCAACTTTTCGTATCTTGGCGGGCGTATGTAAACTGCTTTCTCGTTCCGCTGTTCAGGAATATCGTTGCCCTGTTGATTCCCTTCTACGTGGCCTGGCCGTTCGCCCTGGACGTGGGGGTTTCCAGTTCAGAGACTTTTACTCCGTAGAACAACCGGCTTGCCCTGAAAGGAGACCCACTCTTTTTCTCGACCAAGCATCTTGGCCAGTCGGGCTCGGAACTTGGGCTCTAGGTGGCCAGGCTCATGATCTCCCAGTGACGCCTGAATTCTGAATTCGAAGACCGACAAAGGCTGCCTTTCATCCCATTTGGTTCCATTATCAGGTATTATTATTACTACATATACTCCGTACTCGGTACACACTAAATCATTCGTACTCAAAGCTCCCCTGCCTCCCAATCGGCTACCTTCGGCTCCCCCGTAACATGTCGGTAAACAGCCTCTACAGCCTTACTCTGTCCCAGAACTCGGCCTGATGCATCAATAGCTTTGGCAAATACTGTCTGTGTACGTCCAGAAGTAACTTTGTACTGAAGCTTCGTCTCAAATCCGTCACGGCGCACTTCACCCAGGACATTCTCGCCATCGTAAAACTTCCAAACCGCCGTTTGGGTGTCACCATTCCATGAAACGTACACCGTGGCAGTCTGCCCGTCTTTGTCCAAGACCGATACAATGGCGGGGTCCTCAGGCGAAGTAGCTGTCCAATTGGCTCGGAAACCGCGGTAACTCTGCACGAGATTGCCCACGGGTAAGGAATCTAGGTATGCGTGGAACAGGACATCACCTTCCTCGCTGAATTCGGTGATTGCGCCAGCATCTCCCCAGTTGACAAACACATTTCCATTGGGAAGGACTTGTGTGTTTCCCTGCGACATGGCAGAGAGATCATCTGGGGCGGGGTACGTATGTAGTGAACGGGCCGTTTTGGTCTTGTGATCAATTTCAATGATGCGCGCCCTCGAAGATGGCCGGAATCTACTGCGCGGTCCCCCCGAAGCGTTGTCAAAGAGAGATATGATCTCGTACCGCCCGTCTTCCGACTCGGAAATGTAACGTGCATCGTGCTGGTAGGCGAATCGGGCCTCGTCGTCAAGTTCAAATGTTGAGCCGCCGTGAAAACCGCCCAATTGCCAAATAATCTCGCCGGATGTTCCGTTAATCTTGTAAATTGTGGCGGTATTACGGGCCGAGATGAGATATTCGCCGCGTTGGTTCTTGTCGACGCTGTTCAGGTGGAAGTAATCCCATGCGTCGTTGGAACTTGTGCCCTTGCCTAAAGGCTCTTCTCCGTTGAGACTTACTATGCTATCTGTAGCATTACCATAAAGTCAGCTTTTGTCACAATTTCTTCTTGTCATTTGGAGGAGAGGAAATCGTACACTGAGGGTCAACATGGTCTAGACTCTCCCATTCGAAGAGCACCTTGCCCGTCTCGATATCAAGCTCTAAGAAGGCGTGTCAGTTTCAATCCTCTCAACAGAGCGAGAGCGTAAGTATGCACTCCCTCACCTTGAAATCCGCTCGAAACAATCCAATCCTGCCCCTCTTTCCCACCCCAGGGCGACAAATCAGCAGTCTGGGCAGTAAGAATCTCAAGAAGCGCCGACTTTCCCCCAACAATTCTAAACTCATGAGCAGAACCGAGCCGGTTCCCGCCAGCCCTCAAAGTCTTAACAACCTCATACTTGTCGTTGAGAAGCACGTGCAGTCCAAACATACGGCCATGCGCCCCATCAAGCTGGCCATTGAAGGCCCGCAGCACGGGCTGTCCGTTCCACACGTCGGGGCGGAAATTCGCCGACCAGCCTCCGAGGTATCCCAGTCCTGACCAGACGAGTTCGCCGTCGTCTCGGAGGATGTACGAGGCTGTTTGGTCGGGCCCGAGAGTCTCGGGAGCGAAACCCGGATACGGCGCAATGAAAATGTAGCCTTTTTCTACGGCCTTTCTTTGCGCTGGGACGGTAATGTTGAGAATTGGCGGGGAGAGATCTTGGCGGGATTGGTATTGTCCGTCTGCTGCGACGAGGGGGAGACTTGCGCTGATGAAGGCCAGGATGCTGGCGACTGATGGCCTCATTTTATTTTGTTTTTCAAGTATATTGTAAGAATCTGCTGTTTAATGCAAAACTTCTGATTCCTTTTATTATTTTCTTTTCATCCTTAAAATGGCAACCCTTTCGTACTTGTAGTTATAGAAGAGAGGAGGGAGCTTGGACATTCTCAATTCAATTGCGTCTTCTGCATGTCGTCAATCACTAGCTTCATCACGTCAACCATAGCTTCGCTTGACCTGCCCACAAATGCACCCCAAATTCGACACCAAGTGCCGTTTGGCTGATTTTGAATCTTTTCTGCCTTCATAGTTCACAACTCCCATGTCATTTCGAATAAGACCTATTCGGGTTACGGGGTGTGGTGGGTGTGATTTGTCGGTGCCGAAGGATTTCCCAACAAGTGGTCTTGTGCCATTGCCACCGTTGGCTCATCAAAATAAGGTCAATAATCAAGTGCAGTAAAACGTAAAATGCACTTCTGGCTTCGGGGCCGTGATGAGATGAGTTGGTCTGACATGGCCATGTCTTCTTCTCTCATTGACGGGTCGGGCGTGGTGTTGTAACGCGAATACACTGCTTTGAGAAGAGTGCGCATCTCTGCGAGGGCCAGACTGGTTTTTTTTTTCACAGATATGCTTTAGTTGCAAGTAAGAAAATTAGAGTAAAAGACGGACAAACTTACTGTTTGCCAACACAACCTCTACCACCATTCGCAAAGGCAAATTGCAATCTTTTTCTGTCTGTCTCGCCACTACCTTCCAACCACCTAGAAGGCTCAAACGAATCCGGCCGCGTGAACACCTGCTCATTAATCCGATGGACAGAGTACGCCTGACAGCCAACGACAGTATTCTCAGGTAAGAAGAACCCATCAATGATTCTCCCACCCTTGGGCACACGGCGCGGAAGCGTCATGGGAATCGCAGGGAAACATCTCAACCCTTCGGAAATAATGGCGTCCAGAAACTGTAGTTTGTCAATCGGCGTATCCGGATTCGCCCTCAACTCCTCCTGCAGTGCGCGTTGAATGGCGGCAGAGCGCGGCTGCGAGAGCTCCCACATGATGAAGCACAGCTCGTCGCCGGTTGTGTCGATGCCGGCAGCCATGTGATCCAAGCACTCAGCGGCCATATCCCGCGAGTCAAGATCAGCAGAGCCTTTTTCTCGCAGACGGCTCAGGAGGGTGAATGGGTCCGGGTCGGATTTTGCGCTGGATTCGAGGACGAATTCGTCTGCTAGAGGGGTTTCTCTAGGCTTAGCCCATAGACAAATGATCCTGGAGATTGCTTTGTGGAGGAGGGGACTGTAGTGTTCAATGAGACGGTCTGTTGTTTGGGTTAGAAACAGATGCCGTAGTTTGTGTCGATGAGTTTCACAGTTGGTACGCACTTTGGAAACTGTCATCTGAGGCAACTTGGTGCATCATGGCTTCGTCATTGCGGTCCTCTAGACAGTTTGTGCCGTAGGGATGGAACAGGTGGGAAGTGACACAGTCACACGCGTACGAGTGTAGATCTTAGAAGGCGGGGAAGTTAGCATCACAGACGATACATGTACTTGAGCCGACAGCGACGCCTTACGTATCTATTCTACTCGTTAATAGAAGTTGTTGTCTCATGCTGACGATCTTATGGGACTTGGGTTGTTGGACTTACAAAAATGTCTAGAGAGCTACCGACAGACTTTTCGCACTCGTGCACGAATTTGTTGGCACGGTCCTCGATACCAGCCAACGAGATTGGCTTCATGACATTGCTATTGGCGTAACGGTCTGCTATAACACGACGCCTCTTGGCATGCTAGATTTGAAGTTAGTAGGAGTGGCCCACCATCGCTTATCGAAGCTTGGAGCGAGTTTACGTCTTCTTTGCGGAGCATGGTGAACATTGTCCTACAGTTACTGTTGGTATAAGATATCCCGAGTGCAAAATAGAGACTCCGAGAATACGCACCTCTTGCCATAAACTTTAAATAAATCATAGAATTCCGTCTTATCATAGCCACTGCCTCCAGAACAATAGATCTCTTTCACCGCTGCTTCGCTCGTAAACGAGACCTCGTTGGGCGCAACCCTCACGACGGGGCCATAGCGGCCGTGCAGCCCGTGCAGGTAGGCTGTCCTCTGGCCCCGAAGCTCATGCCATTTTATAGGCAATGATGTGAAGAGATTTAACCAAGGGCCCGGGATGCGGCGAATTGGGGATATAAACCGGAGGACTAGACGAGAGAGGAAGGCGGATGTGAGGAGGAAGATGGCGAGGATTGGTATTGAGAGAGCCATTCCTATCGGTCTACTTTTACTTCATGAGAATAAGAAGTGCTTGAGAACAGTAGGTACTTGGGTTGTTTTTGTGCTGCTCTAAAATCTGTGTGTCGTACGAGATAACGACTTAGGGTTGGTGGGAATGGATGGATCGGACGGAGGGAGGGAGGGAGGGGGCGATTTGGTGTTGGCGGATAACAGCGGCTTGATGGGAGAGCTTCATACAAGTTACAAGTATGCAAACTTGGGGCTTATCAGTTAGCTTTGGCACCACTGTCTCTCCCCATTAAAAAAGTGAGAACACAGTCTAGAATCCGCACCAAACGTTACAGTTGCACTGTCAAACCTCAAGAAATTGAGAGACACTCACAGCAAAGTCATTCTAACCGTTAGCTAATACCCCCTGTATACCCCCTATACCCCCTATACCCCCTTGTATTACAGGCACCAGCTTCCCCACCAACACCACTAAACTCCCCTGTACCAAAAAGCCGTGCCCCGGGCCTTGGCTGGCCACACCTCCAAAATCACCTAAAAAAACCCCCACCCAATCATTGGGAGACGATTTCACAACTCCCCCTTCCCATCCTTCTCACCCTTCTGCCCACCGCCAAAGAAGCTCGCTACCCACGATACCCCGGGGATCTGCATGCGCGCAGCAGGCGGATACGCTTTACCCCCGACGTTGACGCGGGGTTCACATGTGCACCATTGCGATTCCGGTACGCCTTCGAGGGCGGACGGGATGTGGCTTCCGCAACCGCGCCAGGTCTTCTTGGCTATCAGGTGAGAGAATGTAAGGATTAACGTATCGCCTTTGAATGAGACTGTGGGAGAAGAGGAGAAAATACTATTCGGTGGTCGAAATGCAGATTAATACTTACAACAGTCGGGACAAGTGGCGCCGTAACACATTTTTTTTTTTTTTGGCTGTGAGGCAAGTGAGGGTGATGAAAGTTGAGAGTGAGAGACTGCGATTTGCAATGTTGAGAGGAACTGAGGAGGACGGGAAATGATAAGATGTTGGATCTGACCTCCCAGTATAAGAATATCCGGGCGTCTGGTTATTTGAATGATTGTCAAAGAGGAACGGCGGGACGGGGCGGGATCCTAGTCACAAACTCTCACTCATAATCGGCGAATTGGTGGTGGTGGTGAGGATAGAGTACGGAGTAATACTCTGTATTATAGTAGTACAATTGATGGTAAGCGGGGTCAACACCCTCGCCAAAGTGCACCACGTCCTTCAAGCGCTGTATGTGATGCTGTATGTGATACACATCAGTCATACTTGGTGGTAAAACAAGGCTAGGGCCTGGCCCAAAAGAAGTCAAAGTAAAAATTCTGGCGCAGCATTTCGCCAACTATCATTACTTGTATATCCAAACCGAAGCTTTCAAAGTCCAAGAGAATCACTTCTCCCTACACCCGCCGCACCTTGACCTCCTCCAACCACTTCAAATCCCCGCTCAAAGTCTCCCTCCTCAACCCATCCAGCTCATCAATCAAGGCCGCCGCAAACGTCCCCGGTCCCCGCACATCGTCCCTAGCAGCCGCCCTCTCCCCCGCAAGACCCATAACCACAAGCGCGGCCACGCCCGCAACGAGCGCATCGTCGGGGTACGCCGCCGCCGCCGCCGAAGCACACGTCCCTAGCACGCACCCGGTTCCCGTAACGCGCGAGAGCAACTCGTGGCCGTTGTCGACGGCAAAAGTGCGGGTTCCGTCGCTCGCGTAGTCGGTTTCGCCCGTGAGGAGCACGACGCAGCGTTCGCGTTTGGCGAGGGCCTTTGCGGCCGCTCCGAGTTCGGCTGGCGATTGCGTGGCGGTGCTGTCGACGCCGCGTTGTTGTGGTGCGTCGGCGTCGGTTTCTGGAGTTGCGCTGGACAGGAGCGTGAGGATTTCACCGGCGTTACCTTTGATTATGTTGAGGTAGCCTGCGTTGAGCAGGCGACGGAAGGCTGCCCGGCGGATGAGTGTTGCACCGGCGCTGAACAGAATGTTGGTAAACAGAGTTATTTCAACGGGAAAGGTTTTTTTTTCTTTTTTTTTTTTTTTTTTACTTACCCGACGGGGTCAAACACAATCGGGCGTCCGGCCTGGTTGTAGGCGCGGATGGCCATCTCGTAGTTGTCCAAGCCTTGAGGGGTCGCTGTGCCCATATTCACCACGAGGGCACCGCCAAGCTTAGCCAGAGCGGGAGCTTCCTCGCCGTTAAGCGACATGATGGGCGAGGCGCCAATGGCCAGAGCAACATTGGCAGCAAAGTTTTGCACCACCTGGTTTATTAGTTTTATCAGTAAATCAGTTTTGTAGGATGATTTGTAGGATGACTTCGTAGACGGAGGATTGAGACCAATTCAACGTACCAGGTTTGTCATGTTGTGCGAAAGGGGTGTCTTTTCCGCAATGGCCTTGACAACATCCGCCAAAAGAGGAATGATGTCCGCTGGTTCGGAAGGCTTCTCTCCAGCACGGGACTGGGAAATTTGAGGCTCCGAAGTGACGAGGCCAAGTAGGCGCCGGGATGCCTCTTCCGGATCCTCGGCAGCTACAATGGCGCTAACTACGGCCACGCCGTCGACTTTGCGGCCATCTACAGTAGTGGACTGGTAGATGACGCGGGAGATGTTGGTTGCGTCCAGACCGCCAATGCAAACCGTCTTGATGGGCTTCGGTAGGGCTGTTAGAATGGAGCGTAGACCAGTCGTGCCGAGAATGTTTTTGGTATTCTTTTTACTAGATATCTCAGAAAACAAAACAAAACACTCGTTAGCAGTTGAGGTTCTCAAAGACCTGGTGGAACTCATTGCGCACGTACGTAGAAGTGGCACGGATGGCGCCAATACCAAGATAATCGGCACCGTCGTTTGTGGCCTTGGTAGCCTCGTCGATGGTACTTGCCGACACACCGACAATGGCGTCAGGCCCAAGAATCTTCCTTGCCGTGAGAAGATCTATAACCATGATTCAATTGTGTCAGCCAACAGCATACCTCCAAAGTAGGTAGGGTCCGATCATCGGCGAAAGCTCAATCCAAAGCCTCTGACGGTTCCTGGCTCACCCATATCGTCCTGTCCAACGTGAACACCCTCACACCCGACAGCGAGCGCCACATCCACCCGATCGTTAATGAGCAGAGGCACCCCAAACTCCCTCGTCACCTTGTGCAGGCGCCGTCCCATGTCCACCATAGCCCCAGTGTCGCTCGTCTTGTCGCGGTACTGCACACATGTAACACCGCCTCGGAGAGCTGCCTTGACAACCTCGACAAGATCACGGTCTCCAAGGATGGCCGCCGTGGAATCCGTCACGAGGTAGAGGCTGAGGTCCAGGGCGGACTTGTCAAAGGCCTTTGTGGCGGCCATGGTTGCGGGAAATTATGCGACGATTGAAAGAAAAGGACGGTCAATTGGTAGCGTACAACAAAATGAATGAGGACACCAGTAAAGATGAATGCTGGTGTCGGGTGAACATCAGGTTCGCTGATAGCTCAGTGTGCTTCTCAATTGTATTGAGAAACTGATTCTTTTTTTTTAACCTCTTTTGGGTTTTTACTGGGGCAGCTCATTATTATGACGCCTTTTTTTTCCCCTGTAGGACTTGGTGCCGATAAAGCTCCAACATCGCCAAAGCTCAAGCCTCTTCAGAATCGAATCGAGTGATCAAAAGAGTAATGAAGATGAAATAAATAAAGTCGGGGGGTTTTTTTTTGTTTTTTGTTTTTTTTTTTTTTTTTCAAAAATTGCCAGTTCTCTTATGTGTGACTACATTTCTTGAAAACGGAAAAAGTTAGCTCTTTATTAGCCAGCCACGCCTTCTTTAACTCTGGGAATCGCAACACCATCTCCAGCCGGCTCTGATTTTCCCTCCTTCTCGACAGGACCCTTGGGCTTCAACAAAAAACGTAGTAAACAAACTCTCGAACTCGCAGCAACACTCCCTGTAACCACGCCCTCCCCATCAACAGTAATTTCACTCACCGCACACTTGTGCGTCGTGTTCAATACCCAAGCCGACGCCTCAGCCGCCACAAAGTTACCGTCGACCTTGACCTTGATGGATATGTTGCCAGCTCCTCCGTTCCTGATTGCGACTCACGGCCACGGACCCGTCGACGTTACGGAACGACGACGTCTTGACGCCCTGGCGGACGAAGCGTGGCCGATTGGCAAGGGCCCAGAGTCTGGAGGATACTTCGTAGTCGCCCGTGTTGGGATCAACCTTGATGACTTTTTCTTACAGTGAAGAAAATCTTGTCAGTAAATAGTCTCATGGGAGAAGCATGGAGGAGCCAGGGAAGCTTCATTGCGATGACTTGCATTTGTATTGGATTTGGCACCCTGGACAAGTTTCCATTACGCCAAGTCTCTATTTGAAGAGGAGTGTCAAATATCCAGTGCATATACTTATTCCCTTAATGTACATGATTGCCTGTTCTGTAGTCGCATGTACAAGTATTGGCCTGTCGGTAGATACGCACATATCCCCCTTCCATAGGACGAAGCCCCATACATGCATCCGTGCGACTGTTCTTTTCCTTTCCTCTGCACGGGGTAGGTCCTTACAAGACGAGCAAACAAGAATGAGCTCTTCAATGTCCGCACCATACGCCATGCATACGCCATGCATCCTACTATCACAATCACAGCACGACTTGTGCCAAATGACACATCCACACCATTGCATCCCCGCAACGGCAGCGGAGAAAATACAAGATATTGCCAGGCCCCGGCACCAAAATTACTTATCTCTTTCGTGGACTAATGACCCTCTTCGATTTTGATACTGAGTTGCTGCATTACCTTCGAAATTGTCAGTTTTTGCCAAAGAATTTCGATACATTTCTCATTTCTCACGTACCCAAAAAGGACAAGATCTGGCACACGTACTGGGTATCGGCCAGGCGATGAAGGCGTAGAAAGCGGCTAATGAGGAGCTGTCTGTTTGTGGTAGGGTGCTGGGTCACAATCGTGGAGGGGAGAGGCCAACACGGGAGAATGGGTGGGAAAATGTGCGTGCCCATCCCGTTCATCCACTTGAATTATCCAAAGGGAACCATCTTCCCAAGCCTGATAATGACGAAAGACTGAACTCTTATCGACTCTTCACCAAGGTGGCCGAGTTGTCGTGCTTGCATTAGCCAGTGTCAGGTCTCCGGAAGTGACATCCATGTTCATATCCCCATAGAACACGTTGTCGATGAGAAACTCTCGTAAGAAGATTCCATCGAGGTCTAAAATCAGAGGGAATCCGTTTTCTGCTGGAACTGAGGACTCGGCAGCGGCTTCTGCGGAAACGCTCGCAATCTCTCGATCCAATATCTCTTTGAGATGCCTCAGAGAAAACGCAAGGTTATCAAAGCAATCAATACCGAGAGGCGGGGACCCGCCCATTGCTGCCCGTCTCATGAGTGCCCTTGTGTAGGGCCCCTGTCTGCGGAACTTTGCGAGTGTCTCCATCTCGCGAGCTTTATCTTCCAATACCTTGTCGAACTGTAGTTCTTTGCGCACTGATACATGGTCCCACCCGGGTACGTTGAGCAAGAGAAGGCGGAGGCTCGTAAGTAGACCGAAAACGACATCTGATGCTGATATCGCGGGAAAGTATTGGACATCTACGCTCACTTTGTGAAAATGGAGATCGAGGAAAGTTTTGGTAGCTTTGAGGCAGTTCCAAAGAAGATCAAGACGCTCCGTGAGAGTAATTTCGTTGGTAACAGAGGGATTGGAGGAATGTCCGATTTCGTAGAGGAGCATCTCGACCAAAGCAAGTTGAGAAAGGGCAACATCTGTTGTACCAATCATTAGTACATCGCTCCTGTCCCCCAAAGTCTTGGGTTTTTTCTTGTCTGTATGCAATTCGTATCATTTCCACAGTGGGATGGCAACAAACCTGGATTATATAGCTGTGAAGGCATCGAACTCTTAATCTCGTCAATCTGTTGCTGAAATGACTTGACAAGAACCATTAGGGGGTATTGCATATTTTGTAGACCTGTCGATACAACATTGGTCATAGTACAGACAATGGTCTGGGCAAGTTTCTGCACTCGTACTATGTGAACGATATGTCGATCTGAAGGGAATTCATCGGCCAACTCGAGAGCGCTACAGTGGCGGTCGATGGTGGTGGTCGGCATAGCAGCGTCGGTACGTTGATTCGTGGAGAAGATCCTATATCTCATGTACGCGCAGTCAGAAAACCGCCTCCAGAAATTTCCTTGTTATAAGAATGGCGGGTGTAAGGAGCAAATTCGTACACAGCGTTCACGTAGAAACATCCCACGATGGCGCGCATAATTTCGAGCGTGGCTGATGAGTAAACTCCAGTTTCGGGAGATGGAAGAACCAATGGTTCTAGATTGATGGCGACAGAACGCGCCAGAAAGAGAAGGTTTATGACTTGGTAGCTATTCAGTTCGCAATAGAACCTGGATAATGTGTCAGAAAATCCGACAAAATGGACTTGGTAATGCGGAAACTAACCAAGCCAACAGCAGCAAGATTCCCTGGAGAAGATCGGCACGCTTAGCATCTTTCGACTTGGTAAAAGCCGCCTTCGCAACCTCTTCTAAGAATTGGTGCCCCATGGCGGTTCGTCTCCGCCCATCATTCAAACTCTCCGCAATCATAATAGCGCGCCACATGAACGGTCGCTCCCGTCTCAGTTTCGCACTTGTGACGCCCCTCGGGAGTACAACGAACGGGAAGGCTTGTTGGCGGCGGCAGAAAACAAAGTTTTGCAACATCGGGTCAGCTTCAATGTCGGACGGCCAGACGGGCGGAATAGTGGGCCAAGTCTCGACAACCTGTACCGTCGCGGTTGTTTGCAGAGGCGATTCTGGCGACGTTTGGGGTGTCGAAGTCAATGATAATTCGGTCGGGGGCGAGCCCGTCATTTCGGCGTCATCATCGCCACCAGAGGGAGAGGCCGTAGACTTGCCCCCGTCGATGCTTCTACGAGGGGCGATGCTCGCCTGTTCGGCAAGGTGAAAGAGGGAGCTCGAATGTACCATGTCGGGCTCGGTCATTGTTGGTTCTTCGGCTGGGAAAAGATGGTGCATGTATAAAGAGCCCGATGCCTTTTCCGTGACATGGGCCGAACCGTCAGAGTTTGGACTGACTGTAGACGTAGCGGTAATAGTTGAGGGTCCAGGGTCCTGGGAGGGCGCCGGCGCCCCCGGCGCCGAAGAGGTTGTTCGCTGTACAGCGCGCAGCTGCGAAGTAAGGTCATTTAGACGACGCTCGAGCTCGGCGACCTTGGTAGGTTTCGCTTCCTTTTTGGGGCGGGGCGGTGCGGGGGTCTGTAGGCCACAGGGCTTCTTGAGACGGTGGCACCTTTTGCGATTGGCGTTAGCTCTTGAATCTCAGCGGGGGATAGCAAATTATTGAATCAAGAAAGTGCCCGTGGAAGTTGAAGATTTCAAAGGTGAGAGGTGGAGCTGGGTGAGCTTTAGGGTTTCCAAGGGAGGAAAGCACGGGAAGTAAAAGAGGCACGATGAATTAGGGGTATTTATTCATACCGTTCACACTTGGAAATTCCCGTCGGGCCAGGTATACACCGCGATTTCGCCTTGGCGCACGTTGTACAGGCCCTCGGCCCCTTCGGCCTCGTCACCAAGGACGTGCCATACATTTTCTTTTGAGATATTACTCGAGGTTCTATGTGCTCGCCCGCCAGGACAGGCCAAGTATTCTGAACGTATCTAGATCCCGGTCCAATTGACTTCGTGGGTTGGGGTTGCGCGAGGGAAGTAGGTGTCATTCAATGGTCGTAAGTGTATATTGGAGGAGTGAAGCTAGATGGTATGAGCGACCCCCTCACATGGTTCGGCTTTGAGATTTGGAACGAACGTATTCGAAGCAATAGAAAAATCACAATCAAAGGCGAAAAGTCCACTAGGGAGAAAAAAAGAGGCCTGATATTCAAGAGGGTTTTCCCAATGTTGTGGTATGATGAAAGAAGGAGGGTTGGGTTAGAGAAGAGCGGCTCTACGGAGTAGAAGTTGGCGACACCAAAACCCTACACGTACGTAATGGATCACATGAACTACACTCAATACGAAGTACGATGTACGGGGGGGGGGAAGGCCCAATAGCAGTCCAACATATAAACAGAACAGTCTGGTGGAAAAGCAAATGCATTGCGCAAAAGGACAAAAAACACAGCAATTTTCCATAATACATGAGCTCATTTCCTCTTGGGGTCCAGCACATCAAGCCTTTTGGGGAGAAATAAATGGGGTTTGCATCGCTGCTCCGACGGAGACGGAGAAGACTCTCCTCCCTGTTACTCCGTCTCCGTCTTTGTCATCAACAAAGCACGCATCCTATTGGTCATCATCATCCTCACCACGCCGAGTAATTTTGTTGCCTGACGTTTCGACAAGGTCTCTAATATAAACATCAACTTTCATAATTTGCCGTATGGGAATATGATGTGACTGCTGTACTCCGTAATTCATCCCTGCCCTTGGATAAGCAGGGGACGAGAGTTGTTGTTTCAGGGTACTCCGTACTCCGTACACGGTGTCTTGAATCGCCACATGCATAAGGGTCACAGACAGGCGCAAGACATTGTGTGCATGGCATGGGCTCAAAGAGGCAGATAGGTTTCAAAAGCAGATGGCATTCAAGCCATCGATACAGTTGTAGTATTCAATTGTATCGTGCTATACACTAAAATAATATATGGACTTGTCTTCTAGAGAAAGCAATGCCCGAAGAATGGAAATTTGTATCAAATTCATAGATCCCCAACTGGTGACATATCGCCGCTCCAACGAACGTCGTCTTCAGCTTGATGAGCTCCCCAAGGTGCGAAAAGCAGAACTGGAAGAAAAGCAAAACGAAACACGACAACACAAACCGCACTCGTATCATGTCCGAAATTCGGCCATGAGACGACCTGTGCTCACACTATGAGGCAGATGGATGCATGTGTTTGTGGCCGTGCCAAGATACCAGCTCATCAGGCAGTAGTGGTCGTCGCGGAGGCAGCTCCGGCTGCCTCACGCGCAAGGAGGGTTTCCATGATACCGGTCTGGGATTGACCTTCGGCGAGAATCTTGCGGGTGGACTCCTCGATGCCAAGCTGCTCGTCGGTCCACAGAGGGTCCTCGACGGGGCCGGCCTCGCCCACACCGATGAATCCGCCTTGGGCGGCCCAATCCGACGTGTGCTTGATTCCAAGCTTGGTCCAAATTTCCGTGATGGCGTCAACCAATCGATCCCGGAATTCTTTGGTGTGTCCGGGAGTCGGCGTGACGCGAAGACGTTCCTGGCCCACGGGAACGGTGGGGTAGTTGATAGACTGTACATAGATCTGGTAATCCTCAAGGAGCATGTCCGAGGCCTGCTTGGCCAATTCGGCATTGCCCACTAGGATGGGAATAATGTGAGATGGGTTAGGGATGACGGGGATGTCGCGTGCTTCTAGTTCCTCCTTCACAGCGCGGGTGTGTAGTTGCTGGAGGCGACGGTCGCCGTTGTATTCCATTTGGTACTCGATGGCGGCGCGTGCGCCTGCCATCACGGCTGGAGGGAGCGATGTCGTGAAGATGAAACCGGGGGCAAGGGATCGGACAGCGTCGACGAGCTTCGCGCTTCCGGCAATGTATCCGCCAACGCAGCCGTATGCCTTGCCGAGGGTACCGGTAATGATGTCGATTCGGTCCATGATGGTGCCTCGAGGACTGCCACACTGATGCGCCTCAAAATCAAGGTGTTCAGCAACGCCGGCGCCGTGTGGGCCGTACATGCCAACGGCATGCACTTCATCGAGGAAGGTAATGGCGCCGTACTTGTCTGCGAGGTCGCAAATTTCTGCAATGGGGCCAATCGAGCCGCACATGCTGTAAACGGACTCAAAGGCGATGATTTTCGGGACGTGGAGAGGGAGTGATGCGAGCTTCGCTTCAAGATCAGCTACATCGTTGTGTTTAAATACGAGCTTCTTGGTGCCAGAGTGGCGGATACCCTGAATCATGGAAGCGTGGTTGAGGCTATCAGAGAGAATGACACACTCAGGGAGTTTGCTACCGAGAGTGGCCAACGTGGCGTCGTTTGCGACGTAGCAGGATGAGAACACCAGGGCGGCATCCTTGGCATGTAGGCGAGCGATGGTCTTCTCAAGTTCCACAGCATGCTTGTTGTGGCCCGAAATGTTGCGGGTACCGCCAGCACCAGCGCCATACTCATCGAGGGTTTCGTGCATGGTCTGTATCACTTTCTTGTTGGTACCCATGCCGAGATAGTCGTTCGCGCACCACACCGTCACCTTTTTGTCACTCTCCGTCATATGGGCGCGAGGGAACTCCTTGGCTAGGCGGTTGATGTTGTTGAAGTACCGGTAAGACTTGTCCTTGTGTTTCTTCTCCAATTCGGCATTGTAGAAGGCCTCATAATCAAACTTGATCTGATCACCGTCTAAGGGTCGCGTGGAGGTAGCCTTCGCAGAGTTCGGGGCCTTGGATCCAGTGGCTAGGCCTGGGGGAACTTGGCCTATGTCCAATTCATGTTAGCGAACCGATCCTTTTTTTTCCGGTTATCAGCATAACGGCGGGGATGCGGTTACTCACCCTTGACGACCGCTCCGTTGTAAACGGTGCCTTCCAGAGGACGAGCCTCGGCGGGGCGGCTCGTATGGATCTTGGCCTTGCTGGAGCGCTGGTGGCTAGTGAAGGCACGGATACCGGGCACAGCAGAAGCTGCGGCAATGGGGCGACCATTGCGAGCAGACTGCACGGCGAGAGCCTTGCCCATGACAGGGCATCGGTTGGCCAAAACCTGCAGCTTGGACATGGCACCGCCGCAGGGCGAGACCTGGGGGCGGCTGACCGTTGTCAAAGCACGGAGGGAAGCCGGCGTGGACTTCTTCAAGAAGGGGCACATGGCCTTGGACTGACGAAGTACAGTGTCCATGGCGGTGGCGTTGGCAATGGTGACAAGACGATGGATGCCAGTAACAGCACAGTTGGTTCGACACAAGGGTGTCAGCAATTGACTTTCGGCAACAAATGGAAGAGCTTATCTCGAGAATCAGGGCGAACGGAACCTGGACCACACGACCCTGGGAATAAACGCAATGGTGAGAGGAAACGGATGAAATTAAGTGAAAGAAAGGGACAAAGATTTGAAAAGAGAGTGGGAGGGTGGGGAAGTGTTAAAAAGGGCCAGTTGACATTTTTGTGGAGTTCAGCGCTGGTGGCGTCGCATGGAATACCTCGCCAACTCCAGATCCAGATCGGTGATTGTTTATGGCTGCCAATAACTATTACGGAGCAGAATTTGTCCACTCACACGGCCTGGACTACGGGGCGGAGTACTTTACGGAGACTGGCTAAACCTCTCCCCTCCCTATTTGTCGGGGTCGAAATCCAAGGCCCTGGATTGGTTGAGATGGTTCACCATGCAGGGCTCTTCCTCTTTCATCTTCGTCTTCCCCTTTCTTGGTTTTGTATTCCATCTATTAGAATTTATTATGGGTTATTGGCCGGGTCTATTATGCTCGCAATTTACGCAACAGATCTTGGTTGGCAAAACTTCCTGTTTCCAACAATTCTATAATTGGCTGGCCTGGCCAGCCTTAGTTTCAGGAGCGGGGATCCCAGAAGTAAAGTACTCCGTAGTATTAGTTGGGACTCCGAGATTCCGGGAAAACACCATGAAGCCATGTGAAGAGAAACTGCTACAGAAACAACAGAAATAACACAGAATCGAGATTAGCCATACACGCGGTATCCGCTTGCGCCCTTTTTACCCCTTGCCTGGCTTACTCGGAGGCTGACGGAAGGCGACGAAGGGATTGTCGTACCATATTACTCCGTAAATGTTTTGCAAGCTAGAAATCTCGTCGGCACATTGAAAAGCCTGCTAAGGGGGGGAGATGTGCCTTAAAAGGCTAGACCCAGTGCCTCATGCGACTTCCCCACAGTGTTTTTTTTTTTTTGAGTCAGCTTCGGCAGCCCCACCCCAAGCCAGAGTCCCTGGCCAGTGAGGTTTTACCGGATGTGGTCTGTTACTTCAGACTCGATCTTATTGGGCAATGCATTGGTATGGTGTCCTCAGGAACTGGCCAGTTGAAACAGCCAAGTACAGAGTGATGTGCTGGTCAGTACAAGTATAAATGAGAGGACAAGAATTGCAAAAAAGAAGACACCAATAGCAAAGGGCCAAAGGCACAACAATGCACATGGTTGATATTATTTGAAATCTGAAAGGCGGCGTGTGGAATTGAGGAGTACTCTACCTCCACATGCCGCATCATTTCATTCTTCCTGCCGACTCCCTAATAATAATAGCTGAAGGGCGAAGTGTTGGGAATATTCTTGAGAGGATGACAACTGGACCCTCACTTCATACTCCGTACTACATGAGGCAATAACTCCCACCAAACAGGTCACAGTTACGTGGTTTATCATAAGTTTCATTCATTTCAAACGAATACTTAGTTCACATCCTCCTACATAGGCAAATCTTCTATATTATTTTATTTTTGGTTACTAAACGAAAATCAAAGAATAAGAAGTGCTGTGCCCAAGCTTGGTGACTCCGCAATTAATAATAAATACATTTGTGCATACTCGCACTAGGGTATTATTCCGCTTTCCGCTTATGCGTGCGTACTTGAGAAGGCGCGTCCACCGCCGTCATGTCCTGTCGTTCCTGCCAGTTTTCGTTTTCAAAAAGGGGTGATAGGCAGAAGGTTATTCAAACGTCATTGGTTGCTGGCGAAATGTGGCTGGAAAGAAGGGCATAACATGGCTCAACATGAGCCCTAAATTTTATGTCATTCTGTGCATGAAACTGTAAAAAAAGATCCCCAGTGCGAACAAGAAGATGGCTTGGCTTATCTCTAGTTCACTCCTGGAATTGTCATGGCAGCCCTAGGAAATTCGGTTCCCCAACGACCCAGTCAAAATCATTCATGAGCGCTGTCCAATCAATGTCCTGGAAGTAGTCGCGTCTCTGTGCTTCTTGGTTTTGTCCTTCGGTGGTAACTACAGATATCAGTGTATATCAGTGTCTGGACTGTGCCATGGTGTACCGTGCTCTTGGTATCGATGAACTCACCGCCTTGCATTATATTCACAGGTTGTTGGCTGGCCTTCTGCAGCTCGTCCAATTCCACCTTTGCATGTCGAAGAACTTCGTACGCCATACAACCTCCGATTCTGTGGGGGTATCTAGACTTTAGCTCCGGAATAGGAATGATACTGCGTAATGACCAGCACGAGTCTAGAAGTCGAGTGAGCCGTGACATGATATCACCTTCCTCCACCGAGAAAAACTCGAGCACTCGTATGCACGTTTTGATCATATTTTCGGCCGCTACGGGGTCAACGATGGCGCTGTTCTTGGCCACAATGGTACGGAAGATGACGCAGGCTGCATCCATGACCCATCGGAACACATAGTAAGGTGCGTGCGTCAAAAACCTGTAAGAATCCTGCAGTGATAAGGCGAGGTCGATTACGTTCTGTGCCGTGCGGAAGGCCCGATAGACATTTTGCAGGCTTTCGGCTGGTGTTACCGATTGTGAAACAAAGTAGTAGACTTGCACTTGAAACTTTGTTGCCAGCAAGGTGAACCGGTCAAACTCTGTATCAACCATTAGCTTTCCTGCGTTAAGCATCATACAACAACTCGGAACGAAACAGACAACAGTGACAGAGAAAGAAGAGCCAGACTGTTGTTAAAATAGTGTCGCATGGGCTAACTTGTCCTTACCTGTCTCAGGATTCATCAGGTCAGGGTTCGTCTCAAATTCTTCCTCGAGAAGCTTTACCACCGAATCCGGCACTGTCGTTCCGTCCCGAAGGTTGGACGAGATAACGCGTTCCATACGGCTACAAAACTTTTGCGCCTTGAATAGCGTCTCAAGATAGCTGCCTACCGAAATTCGCGGGACCTTTGGCATCGCCTCGTCGTAAAGAGGGCAAAACGATATGCATCCATTAGCGGCCGAGACTCTGAGGGCAAAGAGTCAGGTCAGCATAGATATCCTTGTTCGTCAGAGATGCGGTCCAGGGATGAACATACCGCTGTGCTGCGATACAACAACCAATCCAAGTAAATGTAGCATCCTCGTCGCCCAATTCAACGTATCTCGGGCCATAGCAAAATTCCGGATGGGTGCCGCAGCCGGTCTGGTATCCCTGTAATAGACAGGCATTCATAGTCACGCTCATATATGACGGAGTTTCGTCTAGCAAGAAACGAATCATTGGAAGTGGCCAAACGCATAGCAGAATGAGGGCGTTGATATACGAATGTGGCAGGGGCATCATGGCAATGGCCGGCCATACTTCGCGAGGAATCGTCTCCATCATGAACTTAAAGACGGATTGATCCTTTGCATAGCGCCTACATGCGATATAGATGATGACCCAGAACAGGAAGGGACCCGATTGGTAGCACTTATCTGGATCTCGCTGCCTAAGGATAGGGAATAATGGATGGAAGTGTTCGAAATATCTGGCCACCCGTGTTAGTGAAAACACTATGGAAGCTACTTTAGGGCAACTGACCTGTCGAAGTAATAGTCAATGTCCTCGGCAGAGAATACTTTAGAGCCCAAGGCACGAGCCTCGGTGGCCGGTTGCCTGACGGGGTCTAGAGACTGAACCTGGTGCAAGCTTGCCGGAGGGCTGACGATTGGGACGTGGGCCAAGGATGAGGCAGAGGACAATAGCTTCTTCGAGCCTACGTTCAGTCCTTCGGATGGCTGGCGAGGCAACTGACTAAAAATGGTCGATGGGCTTTGGGATACCGCAGTGCCGGGCGACGTCTCAGACTGGTTTTTGCTAGCTACAGCATTTCGAATGGTTTGCAGCTCGCGCTCAATCTGTTCGATTTTGCTAGACACAGAGACAGTGTCAGTTTAACAAAAAAAAAAAGGAAATAGAATTCGGCCGATCTGATCTGATTGGATTCTTTTCCTTTGCCCTAAGGAATGTTTTAACATACCTCCGCCTGGTCGATCGTTTGTGCGACTTGTCAACAACACAGGGGATGTTTAGTTTGGAGCACCGTAGACATGGCTCATTCGGCGTGGTACTGGCGTTGCATTTCACCTACGACAAAACAAACCATTCAGTCAAACAGGTGTACGCAGAGAATCAATTTCTGGGGGAGCCAATTTGGAAGAGATAAGGGGTCTGAGATGTTCCCAGTTCCCGATGACATTTTCTTCTTCTTTTTCTTCTTCGTCGGGTTGGTTTTGCTAACCTTTGAATCTCTGCAGCTCGTGCAAGCAGTGTTCCTCCTGATCCTATCATGAACGACGGCTCCTCCCACCGATACGCTGTTTCTCCGAGCACCACTGGTCTCCATCACAGAAACACCTCCGTATATGTAGCACAAGATGAGAGAGAAATAAAAACACCTCCTCTTTTTTTCTTCTTCTCCGGTTCCGGGGTCTAACCTTTCGATTTTGGATCGTCCTCGGCACGATCTTTCTTGTTTGGAAAAATTTCCTGGAATCGAAATATGCAAAAATTTCGCCCAAAGAATCGATCCCAGCCCATAGATACGAAAAAAAAAAGAAAAGACAGAAACCGGAGTTAAATGAGAATAATATTCGCCTTAAGTCTTCAACAACATGCCATTCGCTCTCACTCTTTTCTTTTTTTTTTTACCCCGCTGTTCAATATCCCACGTGAATTGGTGGAAGTCGAGGAGCGATTCGGAGGTTGGAATGCGGGTTGCGCAATTTGATGTCGAACTTGCGACTCGGCCGCACACACCCTTAACGAACCGGGTTTTTGGGATAAACTTGGGGGGTACGGACTGGCCCTGCGTCTTCTGGGATGGGGGTTTTCTTTGATGAACGGTCTGATTGATAAGCATCACATTGAAGCCATTACATCCTATCTCGTTTTCGCTGCCTTTGGACCGGTTATGCGTCTTCTTCGACTGTCTGTTGGGTCTTGGCAGTTGTATATTGCAGCTCCGCACTTTTGAAGCTTTTCTTGAGAATTTCAATTTTTTCGATTCTTCTTTAGATTACCCCACCTCCGGTGGGATTCTCTCTTTTTTTTCTCTCGTGCCTGGATTTGATGTTTATTCAACAGTCAACACTCGCGATAGTAGAACAGAGTAAGACGTGGCGAGGCGAAAGGAATGCCAAGGGTCGTCAATGGCAGAAGGGCGTGGGAGGAAGAAAAAGAAGAGCGAATGAAAAGAAGGAATAATTCTCTAAGAGGAATAGAATAAAAAAGAGACCAGAATATGGTGGCACCAAAATAGAGAACAATGATAATTGTTTACGCCGGGCCCTCAAACAATGTGAAAGGAAAAAACCCCAGAACGTGAAAAGTGAGATGAGAGAAAACACAATACTTGTACGGAGTAGCCTGAGATAAGTTGCTTAACGAAAAGAGGGGCAGATTTCCCAGTTTATATGGAGTACGTACTCCGTATGGAGTAGATGAGTAACGCTGCCATTTCAATTTCTCTAATTGGTTAGGTTCACTGGGGAAAGGGGGAGGGAGCCATTAAGGACGGGGGAACATGTTGGTCAAGTGCCTCTCCCCCGCCTATCTTATCGCTGTGAGTTGTGGGACTACTGGGGGTTGGGCGAAACAAGGCTTTTTTTAGGAAGTTTTTTCTTAATCTTTCGAGGGTTTTAGTTTAGTTTCTCATCTGCCGAAGATTGTATGCATTTCCACTACTTACATTGTTTGGCTTGTTGTTGATGGCTTGGGAGTCGGGAGATGGAATGGTAATCAGTAAACACTTCGAGCGGGTTTTGTTCAGATGAGCCATACAAGTGCGCACCTGGAGTAACGGTAACGGGCCGTGGTATCAAACTACTTGTATAGACCTTTAATATCTCAACTTAGATAAATATTGTAACATAATATACTGTAAAGTCACGTCTTCTGTTCACCTTTCCCTGTGTTCCGCATTCGGAACATGGGAAATGTGGTAGAAATGCACATGGTACAATTCCCGGTCTGTTCCAATTCCCTCCCCCGCTTTTTGATCGTCATGTGTGGGATCCGCTTTCTTTAGTCTCCTTTTAAACAAGAAAGCCAAGTCCTGTCTGCCGAGGACCGATTGGCTGCCGAGGGTCCCTAGAACAACGATACTATGGACTAGACAGACGAGAGAGGGCGAAATGGTGGATGGGGTGATGGGCGATGGGGTTGATGGGGTGGGTGTCCCCCAGGTTTACTGTTCCTTCTTGGACTCTCCTTGGTTTTGCGCGTCATGGGCGTCTTGGTCCGGCTTCGGGGCCTGGACTGTCCAGTACGCCCCCCACAAAGCTTTGAGGACCCACCCGAAGCCGAGAACCAGCACGAGAGCCGTAATATTACCAATCCATTGTGATTCACTGGGCTTAACACCGAGGACGGGGACGTTGACGGAGACAAGAAGGTTCTTGTCGTACGGCCGGGGTTGCAGGTGCCAGAAGGCCGTACGACGCTTGAAGAGGCCATCGTAGCCCAGGTTTACCCTGTCGAACGGGTTGCTGTCAAACTTGGCGCCCGGGTCGGATTTGCACGCCCAGAAGAGCGCCGGATAGGGGACATCTGCTGTAAAGTTGCCTTCTGGGTTGGGTAAGTGGTAGCGTAGGTGAAGGGGCACCTCGGCGGTGAACCTGCCATCCTGCATTTTCGATGGCGGTGCGAGCTCTAGGAGAAGAGTCGAGCCCCACTCGGCCGTGGTGTAGGTTGGTTGCTCAAGATCCACGGGCTCGCTCATGAACTTGACTGCCGTAAGGTTCTTGGATTGAAGAAGAGACTGGTCGGACAACTGGTAGCGGTCGGCAAAAACAATCTTCGGCAGTGTGAGGTATGCGTGCAGCCTGCATCCGGCTTCAGCCCGGGGCGGCCTCGTTAGGCTGATATCGAGCTGCAGGACGGGGTGAAGGCCTTGAGGCTCAAGGAAATGCGCTTTGAAATTGGCCTTGAGCTGGCGATGGCGTGAAGGGATGGAAAACATGACAGTGGAGGGCTTGTCTTGCTCGCTGAGCACGTGGGTGATGCCCGAGATGCCCAGTTCCTCGGGACCGAGATTCGGTTGGGTGCCGTCGATGAAGAATATACCGGCTTCGGTTCTGTACTTGTAGCCGTGGGTGACCATGACGTGCTGCTCCTTGAATGGGAACATGGCGATGAGCTTGAGGGTCTTGTCCGCGCCGGACCAGTCAAAGTCCAAGTAACCGGCCGTGGAGACATCGCCGATTCGTGTGGTAATGAGCTCGTTTTCAATCATGGCCATTTTACGCTGGATGAAATTGTTGAAGGAAAGAATGTGGAAGAGTGGTCGGTACATGTAAAAGGCTGCCGAGTGAGAGAAGCGATCTTGGGGGAGGGTGGTGAAGAGCTGCAATGGGCAAGGTTGGCGACTGGTGAGAAATCTGGACAAACGTGCATGCCGTAGTCACTCCGCAAAGGGGACAGTGAATCATACCTCGGGTGTGCATTTTAGACTGCCAAAAACTTTCTCGACCAACATGCAGACGGCGCGCCTGTCATTTGTATGAGCATTATTAACCGAGCCTTGCTACTCGTTCCGAGGATACTCACAGTTTCTTCGCCTTGTCGGTACGGTAAGGTGTGTAAAAAACGTGTAGGCCAGGCGGAAGCCTTGCAGAGAGGGGGTCCATGGTACGCCATGAGCCCGGGGCAACCCACTTGACATGGAGTTCTCCGAGGTTGGCAAGGGCATCTTTCACATCTACGGGCATATCATCGGGGAACAAAGTGAGTCTGTCCTCCCGTATGCCGTGGAGAAAGTGGGGCACCTCGATGCCATACTGTTCAATTTTGAGGTCTTCGAAATTGAACTCGTGAAGTTCGGGGTCAAAGAAATACGTGACACGTTGTTTCATGATGGCAGTGTGAGGAAAGGAGGCGAGTAGTTGGATATGGAATATCGGAAATCAGCAAGTCCCAAGTTTTCGCTTGAAAGGACGGAGTTGTCAAACTAGAAGTTGATATCCAAGAAATAATGTGTAAGGAACAGGGGGAGTGGGAGGATGACGGGTTGGGATGCTGTTGGGGATATCTCTTTTCTCCGGGAGGCAAGGGAGGGGAGGGGGTTAAGCTTCCTCGAAAGGGACACGCAACAGGAAAAGAAATCCAGGTCTTTGCGGCCCGGTCTCTGCGGCAGCTGCAGTCCGATCACTGGTTGCAGAAATGTCCTAGCTAGTTAATATTTGGGTGCAATAGAAGAAATGTCCGTTTTCTTTCTTCGGAAACGTTAGGTGAGCTTCGCAAGCTTAGCCGTTGCTCGGATGGCGCGTGCATCTGCAGGTCTGGCAGTTTGGCAGTTTGGATCCACTAGCCATTATTGGCCAGCCAATGAGCTTGTCGATCCTCGGACAGGGTCCTTCAGTCCTGCATATGGAGTACGATTACGGAATACATTTCTACCCAGCGCACAGCGGATCTAGACGAGCTAAGATTGAGTTTATTCGAGCCGGACATATTGTTGAATAAGGATTTGCATTGCTGTTGAAGTATTGCTTATCCATACTCCCTATATTTACGCGCTTCATCTTTTTTGCTGCAATTTGATAAGTTGCACTTTGGTCTTTGGGCAATTCAGGCAACGGCCTGTACTTTCTATGGCAGACGGTGTGATTGTGGCTTGTGGCTGCCCATCTGGCTTCTTGCAGTTAGGGGCTAGAAGTGTTTTCTTCCCAGCCCCTGCAACCGCTGGCTACACCCAAGACATGCAAAGCTTTGATGATCGCTGATCTAATGGGGTAGGATACTTCCGTACCACCCTTGCCCCGTTACTGCTTGGTCTGGCATTGTATCGTGTGTACACACGCCATTTTTGTCTTCAGACTGAGAACTGCTTTTGTTCAAATTGGGGCCCCCGCCATAGGCATGTGCTGTCATCGAGCAATGGGAAGCGATCCGTGATGGGCCGGGAACCCATGCGGTCAGTTATGTAAGCCCACTAGTGTTTCAATTGCTGCACCGAGATGGACGATTCGGGTGCTTTTTTGGGTCACCGATGGCAGAAATCCCGCGCTAAGCCTTTTTCGAACACCGATTAAGATCGCGAACCAGAGAAACCACCACCACGAATTCTTTCCTTTCTTCAGAACCTCGTGACGGCTGAAGATGGCCTTATCCACCATTTGTCCGAGTCTACCATATCACCCGACGACGAGCTCTCTCTCTCGCCTCTTTCCCATCTTCCAAATCCATCCACTTCAGCCTTTGCCATGCTCTCTCGCGAGTTAGGGCAATAGGCGATCCCACCAAACGACACTCACCCCGCCTGACGATAGTCTCCCTCGTTTTCCGCTCGTCGACCCCGCCGGTCCTTCTAAACGCTCGATACTGACGGCAACGAACCTGAAGCCTCATCATGGGCGACCAGCCATACGTCACGATTCGCTCAAGGCGGCCGATCGAAGACCCAGAATATGTAAGAAGTCGCCCCCAACTTCTCCTTCGCTGGACCTGTCCTCTCTGCTGACATTGCTTATGGCGATAGACCGGACAACAGGACCATCCTTCGAGCTCTCGGGCGGCTACCCACGACACTAGTCGCGTAAACTACCATGTCAAACACCTTGGACAGTTTGTCCAAACTTTAGAAGATGTGAGGCCACCCCTCCCTCGATATAACTGCGAGTTTTGCGTGATGGGGGAACAAAAGAAAGTCTAATTTTATAACTGTACGTTCAATAGTCGGCGGGGCGTGCTTTCCCCAACCGTGGCCGATCCTCGCAGCGCTATTCCAAAGTACAATCGCTTTTGCTGCATTGGAGATCCGACGATTTATTCGTTCTTCCCGAATTAGAGGACTTGGAGAAGTGTCTACGGGAGGACTTTGCTTTCGAAACAGACAAATACGCCATTCCGTCGGAAAATTCACATCTTGAATTGATGCTGCGCATTGGTCAACTCATCAAAGACCACGAATCACAAGATACGCTGTTTGTCATCTACTATGGTGGGCATGCGAGGATAGACGACTCGAGGCAGAGCAGGTGGTGCGCGTATGTTTTCTCCATACCCTCGTCCAACAAGCATTTAAATCGCTATCACGTCCTCTTTTTGACATAAGTTATTGATTGCGCCCGTGATACCTTGATTCTGACCAGCCCTTGGCATATAGAACACGGCACCCCGATTCACCCTGGTTACAGTATGATCAAATCCCCTACTCATACTCATGCTGAACCCTCAATATGCTGACACCAAGTTAGATGGTCCGCGATTCAAACCCTACTCGAACGGTCCACATCGGACGTGTTGATTCTTCTTGATTGCTGTGCTGGAGCAGCAAGTGCCACATTTCCCAATGGCAATAGTATCACAGAGACCATCTCGGCATCGAGTTGGGACGCCATCGCTCCGCATCCGGGACGCTACTCGTTCACCGACGCCTTATTAGAGGTGCTCCAGGAGTGGCGCATGCGCACCTTTTCTGCCGCTATGCTCCACGCGGAATTGCTTGCTCGTCTTAAACACCCGCGGCCGATTAATATCAACGGAAAACAGTACGAGGCTCGCTCGACTCCAGTGCATTTCATGATGACAACCAATCACCGGGCACCCAGTATTGAACTCTGTCGTATCGTTCCTCTCGAGTGCCGTCCGCCATCTCCTCCCGATGAAGAGATCATCCGCTCCGGCCGTGGCCCCGAGATGGGAGCCGCGCCCACCGACCAACAACCTCTTACAAACATCCCCGAAGGGACCGACCCCGAAACATCCGCTGTGGTGACGGCGCCCAATGAAGATGTACCTCACGTCATGATTACTCTCGCCCTAGAGGATGACCAACAACTCGATCTGGACGCCTGGGAGCGGTGGCTCTCTGGCTTCCCCGCATTGGCTAAGTATGTCAAGGTGCAGGGCGTTTTCAAAAGCCACTCTACACTCATGCTTCTCTCCATGCCGGTCATGATCTGGGATATGTTGCCTGAAAACCATGCGACTTCCTTTGTAGCCTTCATCCGTTCCAACAACCTCATCACCCAAAAGAGTGCTCCAACACCACCAGCACTGGCCGTTTCTTCCACAAACCCCGAGACCGCTGATAATAAACGCGTCTCGTCATTTTTCTACGATGACAACACCACCATCATTCCTCTTGAAACAGCCAGCAGCATAGAAAACTATGCCCAAGAATCCGAGTATTCCAATGCTCCGCTTGCTGCCATTGAGGACTTGACGCCAGATCACCCCAGCTTCCCTCGCGGCATTTCGCGAACTATGGTGTACAATACGCACCGCAGTACTCGTTTCACAAGCTTTACCGGGAACGTTCCAGAGCCCCCACGCTTTTCCACCCACGTCCAAGCCAGGCTAGAAGAGTACTTCCAGCGCGATCCACGGCCAAACGACGCTCAGAGGGAGTTCTTTGCATCTAACCTTGGTCTTGATACCCACCATGTCGAGGCAAGTGAAACCCGCACAGGCAGTCTATTTTGGATATTCTACCTCTATATCACCTGCCCCCTTGCACTCCTCACGTTGACCATGTTTAATGTTGTTTCGTATTCTCTCTAACAGTGTTACAGGCTTGGTTCCACCATCGCCGTGAAGGTGATGTGGTCCGTCACCAACTTCAGTCATTGAAAGTTGATGATGTCGGGCCAACATCATCAGCTAGCGACATCCGCATGATACTTCCAGCGGATTTGGATGAACTGCTCAAACTGTCCATTCCCGGTCAACTGCTGGTCATCGACCTGCGAGCGCCAGCAGAGTACAAAAGAGCACACATCCACGGTGCCATCAACCTACGGGCCCCGGTCAAATTTCTGGAGAAAGAACCACTTGATGTAATCGAGGGAGTATTTGCCGATGTCCCAAGTCGAAAGGCTTTCTCCAGGGTGAAGGTTGCTAGTTGTGTCGTCTTTTATTACAAGTCTCTCGAGTCGTTGTGGGAGTGTCCGACGGCCACCGTCGTACTGGCGAAACTTCGGTTGCGCGGCTGGAAGGGTCAGGTATTTGTTCTCAAGGGCCCTTATCTCGAGTTTAAGTCCACCTTTATCGAACATATTTCGGGTGACAAGGCATCGCAGGAAGCCAAGGATTACCAAAAGGCCTACTCGAGCAGGGACGTGAGCGCCGATGCTCGAGCGGCCGCTAATGCTCGTTACGATGCTTGGCTGGCACAGCGTGATGACAGCCACATGTACGGTGGTAATAAGCCACCAGACGTCAACGATAGCAGACTTCAAGCTATGGAGCATCTACAGCAAGAGCTTGAGGCTGAACTGCATGAGCGGTTTCCCGATCTCTACAGGAATGCGGCGGCAGGCGCGAGCTCTACATCCCGGTCAGCCAAAGGCACCTTGGACGACAGCAAGGCACAGATGGTTGAGTATCTTGACCGTGGTCTCGACAAGATGCGCGCAGCTGGTGGAGGCTATACTCCGGAGCCCGCTAGCTCGGCGCCCACCCGATCATCGTCGAAGATGCAGGATTATCCTGATTACGGCGAACGCCCACCCTCAGATGACTATGTCGAAGTCGGAAGAGGCGACGACGACCCAGGATTCCAAAGCTTGGGGCAACGTGCTGCTACATCGGGGGGCGTCGAGCAGGACGTACCAAGGAAGGGCCGTGGAGGGTTCTTTACCCGAGTCCTTAAACGGACGTAGACCTTAGCCTTCCAAGTCAAGCGTCATTCTCTTTTTTAATATGCCATCTTTCTTTCAAGTGGTTCTTTTTCAGCCCCTTTTTCAGGGGCGTCATGTCTACAGCTACGGCGTATGGGTCTATGAATAGGCGTTACGATACCAATGCACATGGGGTTTATGTGCCATGTCTTCCTTCGCCTTGCATTCTCTTGCTTGGTTCCTCTTTTCTCTTTTCAGTCTGTGTCTATTCATTCCAATAGCGTGGCTCTCCCAGATGCTACCAAGGCAGAGAGAGGCGTCCGGGACGACAAAAATGCCGCCACGTTATTTTCATTATCATTTTCTGGAGCATACAACGGATAGATACAGGTAGCCTTTTTCCCTTCCTTCCCTATGTCAAGCCTAGTTGTTATGGATACATGGACAAACACCAAAACATCAAAACACAGCCTGAATAGCTGCTCTATTCTCACCTGACACAGTCTCTAGCTGAAAAAGACCCGGCTCCCTCGGCTCCCTCGATGGACTTATTGTTGATAGACGTGAAAGGAATCAACCCCAGCCAGCTTGTCATTGTCATTTCCCCTGTCCCCCCTCCCTGTCTCCGGACAAACAAGGTCAAATTTCCGGAATCCCATATGTTCCTATCAATAGTATCTATTTATTTGTTATGATCTACCCTGAACGTCTTAGGCGGCAGTGACAAATCCAACATGTCAATGTCATTGTACGTCTTTTCAAATAGGGGAGGAGTAAAGTATTAACCTGGATGTTTACAAGTCTTGTCTTTGACTTAGTGAGGGTTCTATTTTGGCGGGTTGGCATTGGGGAGGGTGTAAGTACAAGTAGGATCATGTCAACAAGTCTGTACTATTCTGATTATACAAGTAGACAAGTAGATAGGAAGAGACTGGCTGGTTCTTGGGTGTGTATGTATGTTCCGAGGCCCCAGCTCTCAAGACTTAGCATTGGAACTTGGTTTTGAGACAAGATTTTTAGCATCGTGGGCTTTTTGAGGGGGGGGCGTATGTGGCGAAAAGAAGGAGAGTGTGTACTCCGTAAACAATACAAAGTTCTCGGGGCTCGAGTATCGAGTATCGTGTACTTGAGGGTGTGTGAAATCCGTCATGACATTGACGGGATGTCGGGATCTGGACCTGGACTTGTCCGTCTGCGTCTTTGTTTACATTCTTGACGGCAGGCCGACGGCCATCAAGATGAATTTTTCCAAGTTTTTCTGTTTCGCCACTAGGGTAGAAAAGACGGCCGTGGCGCTCTCAGCAAAATCATTTCAACTTTGTACTTGTATCCCTCAGTTGCCCGGGTTCGCAATCGTCAGCCTCAACATCGGGCAAAAAATTCATATCGTGATAGCACAAGAATAGCATAACCGCTTGCCGCCTCTCTCCAGCTTTACTACCCCTGTTTCCCCTGTTCCCTACGAAGCACAGACCAGTAACCTTTGCCCACCAAAAAAGCCCACTCACACTTTCTCCAAGAGCCCCGGGCCGGATCCGAAAGCACCGACCCCGAGAATCCCTGGTGCACATCAGTGGAGTTCGAGCAAAGAATACTGGTTTCCATGGGGGTTATTGCAATCTTGATTGTTCAATGAATCGTTAATAAAAAAAAAAAGTTCGAACAATGGTTCCCAAAAGAACGAGGTTTAATGTTTGGAAAAAGGAAGAAAAAAGATAGCGAAGAAGATTAGCGAGTAAAAAAGAAATATACCACTTTAACTGGTAAAAAGAGACGGAAAAAAAGGGGGAAGGGGAAGATCATTTCAAATAGTTAGACGGGCTACTAAGTCAGAGCTTGAGAAGACCACGTATCTTGCTATCTTGAAGAAAAAAAAAGAAAGAAGAGAATGCCCAACTTGGCTAAATGGTTAAAAACCCCCGAGACCAAAAAAGAACTTAAATCGCGGGTCTGGAATCTGAACACAGATCCAAGTTTAAAAATGGAGGTGTTCGCATAAAGGCGCGTCTGCTATTTTGCTTTTTTTTTTTCACTTTCTCTTTCTCTTTGGATGTCTTGCATTTCGTGCTGAGAAACAGCTGGCTCAAACCTCACTAACGGCCATCTCGACACTCCCACACGCCCCCCTTCCCCCCTTCTCCATCTTTTCTTCCCTTGCCTCCAAGACATCATGTGGGGGAAAGACGGCGAGGGCGAGGAGGGTACCCTTGGTGCCTTAAATGGTGCAAATAGTCTCTTGTCCAGAGGCTAGCTAGACAAAACGACACTACACGTGTCTTGGAGAATTCCTTTTCGCGGCTATTGATGCGAGTACTTTTTGCATACTATTACTCGCATCATCCATCTCGTGCCTTTGCTCCATCCCCCCTGTTTTTCTCTTTGCTTTTGTCCTTTAATTGGTTTCTTTCTTTCTTTCTTTCTTTTTTTTGCTTTTCCTCTCTTAATTGCCCTTTATGCCTTCACTTAAAGGCCTACCTCGGCCGGCCGGTGGACCTGAGGTCCTCGGTCTATGGCCCCGAAAATGGGAGAAACATCTCATTATAAAGGCCCTTCGGTACGTAGTGCTTGCTCGCAACAGCTAGCCTTTGTCTTTGCTGTCGGCGAGACTGTTGGATCTCTGTTCGAGACTCGAGGACTTGAAGTCTCCCTTTAGCACTCCCTGTAGCGGGGGATGCCCCCCCCCCCCCTTCTTGTCGGCATGCTTTCCTCCTTTGGATCGACAGATCAATACCTGGAGCGATAGCCAGGTACTAGAGTCATGTCATTGAACTTCTTGATGGCCCTCATCCCTTGTCGTCTCACCCGATTTCCAATTTGGTCAAGGACGACATAATATCCGCTGAATCAGTGCGTCCGCGGGACTTGCAGTACAAGTACTCGAGGAATACGATCATACTTGTAGAGCTGCTGTCTCATGTTCCTGGCGTGTGTTGTCTGCCAGGCACCCCTCAACCAATGGCCTGTTACTTGTGCCTGAATATCGCCAGTCAGCCCATTTCATCGGGATGGTGCCGCTCTCCGCCCCGGATGGCAACACCGCCCCCCCTAAGGCAAGCGAACCCGATCCAGACAGCTAATGAGAATGTTGTAATATGAGCCCGTGGCTTTTCTAGTCCCCAACCAACTCGATCGTCTGGAACATTATACAATATTAGCTGATGTCCCTAATGTCATCACAAATACTCTGTTTGGATCTACTTACACCCGCTGGAACGGGCTAGACGCATATCGGCTAATGCCCAACAATCACATTGGTGCTCTGAAATATACTCGTAATACACGTACTCCATAGTCTCAATACAATTATTGGCGTGGACATCTTGTCGCAAATAGACGCGTCGTCCATCTCCCATCTCTAGTCCGGCACAAAACACACAAGCCGAAGTGGCGTCTCGATGCTAACTGACACCCCGTGATCCAATATTATACGAGGTAAACAACAAAGGCTGCTTGTACAAGTAGGTCCTCAGGTGCTATCCCGTGCCGGGCGAGTCGATCACCATTTACTCCGTAGAAGTGGCACATGTAGTGCGGATCCTTGTCACAGTCAGTCATTGATGGAAATAGACATGACTTTGCAGTCGACAGACCAGTCATGTTTGGCACTACGAATGTGGCCGGCCGTGTCCCGCACACAAATCCAGATTCATTTCCCCATTTTCCGCCCACCAACTGCATTCTAATTCTCGATTGGTGTACATGTACAAGTAATCTGAAGAGGAGGGGGCGTTAGAAACGAAGGACCCCCAACTGGAAGGCCTGTTCTACTACTTCCTGCACAAGGTTCGTATTCGATGTGTGAGGCGTTATCGCACCGAGCCTGACTTCCCCCTTTTGTGTACCGTGAAGACCCGTGCCCAGTAGACTGATCCGTGGCAGCCACCTCAACGAGTTGAGGGCGATGCATTGAGTCCTCGTATTATTCATCGAATTCCCCCTTTGTTGGTGTCGTCGGATCGATCTTGCATTTCGAACCTCTTGCACTTGCTACGTCACTACAGATGCTGCTCGTCCAAGGCCTCCTCCCTCATTATGTGTTATGGGGAGGACAAGACGCGGGTAGGTTACCATATCCGTATTTTGTCCACTTGAAAGTGCTGGTAATGGTCTGGCATACACATGTGACTCACAACAATGGATGAACTGTTGGTTCTTTGCTACTTGCACTGGTGACCATGAGAAGTGTATTTCTGTACCAGCTAATACAGATGAGATGCACACACAAATTAAGGATGGTTGCGTCCTCGGCACAACCAAACCGCCGGGATCGAAAGAGGGTATTGCTCATGAACTATTATTAACCGTCACACATGGTTCAGGCCTCTCATTCGCCTTCAAGATAAGGACAGCGAATGGTTGTGGGCCCGATCTCGCTTCCACCCACTGCGTAGAGGACATGTGATGCTATACTTGTAGTGGGCTCTTCGAGGAACCCTCTTTCATGCTTTGCTGTTTGGCCTGAGCCACGTTTTCTGTACCATGACACCAAAGTTGACAGGGTCTATGCGCGACAGTAAGAGCACGGTGCAATAGGTTGCGGAAGTTAGTCGGTGAATTTCTAACACGCGGATGAATTGCGAGACCTTTCAAAGTGCTAATTCGCCGATATATCCCAGCGGCGTATACGTTGTGCTTCTCACCGATGTTCTGGATTGGTTAGAGAGATCATGTGCCACTCTCTCGTCGGACCACGGTGTAACCGTGGCAGTGTGACAAGTTCAGCCCGAATGGAAGGCAAGGCAACGTGTAAAATTCCATGGACGAAGAACGGGGAAAACCGCTCCGGAAGAGGGACGAGATGTGTGGCCACTTGTCAGCTCACCGGGACGACATGAAGTTTGTGCTTTCCGACTTTCTCAGGGCGGCTACCTGCAGATGGACGCGAAACAACGAGGGGAGGGGGCAAAGTTAGTCAAAGTTGTCCAAGGTGGTTGAGGGGGGCTTCTTCATGATAATTAGCCTGTCATCGTGTGCAACCCCTATCTTGTTTGTCGTAAACTTGTAGTGTAACGCCGAATCCCAACCCGCCATCTTATATCCGAAATAGAACGAGCGGAATGGCCGTTTCTCTGTATGGGAGGTGTCGATTCGCCACCAGGTTGCTTTTAAGCCAAACAAGCCCCCGAACACAACAGGAGTAGTGCGAGGTGCTGAGTAGAGAAGAAGGCAATAAAGGCAATATAATATTTTTACGAGTCTAGATTCGATTAATTAGTGTACAGCATGAAAACCTAACCCTCGATAAGATTTTCATGAGAAAATCAAGAATTGGGGGGGGGGGGGGGAAAGTCACGTTCCTGTCATTCTTCTTGTCATTCCTCTTGTCATACTCCTTTCAACAAGGCAGGTATGGCCCATCGTTCTCTGTTGCACCTTCCGGATAACAACTTGTCAGGTGAACTGTCATGTCACTCACTTTCTTGGAAGGAGCAATCTGGCTGCACTATTGCCTTGGATAGCGTAGCGCACTCAATTGGTCCTCCCCCACTTCGAAATTATCGATAGTATTAGACAGTGTGTTCGTATTACCTAAACATTGACAGAGCTGCGGAGCTGCATCTTCACGCCCTCTTTTTCCTTCCGGAGCACTTTCCCCTGACCCTAGCCAACGACTCGTATCCATCTCGCAAAGTGCCAACTAGTTTTTGGCCAGCCCGATTCCTTTTCACAGGCGTCCAGCTGGCCTCCCTTAGCACAGGCGGAGACGCCGTACAAGTACCATCGGTCGCGGGCGGTTGTGGAGATACCGATCTGCTACTCCCCAGGTCCACCTACTCCGTACACGTATTCTGATCAGAATGCGATTAATTAATCAATTCGGAGCTCTTTCGGAAGTGCTGTGGAGTAATACTTGTATGTTTTTCCGCACTGGTTCATTGCCGTCTTGCATTTCTAAGTCACCATTAAAGTGGTAGGCGGAAAAAGTAATGTTCCTGGCTTCTCTCTCCCTCGCCTCGTTGGTGAGATTGATTGTTCAAGGCGCTGGATATATTGGATATATTGGACGATTCGAGCTGTCCGACCCTCTCCTTCTTGAGCATCGACACTCTTTGCCGCAAATAACCCATTCCCGGAAGCGGGCAGGCCAGGCTTCCGACGCCCCTTCACATGGAAGTGCAGGAAAATAGCCCTTTAGAATCAATTTAACCCCCTGGATTTGTTTTTGTTTTGCTTTTTTCATCGACTGAGCTAGACAGACCCACGACTACGGAGTACTACTGAGAAACTTCGATGCATAAAATCCATCTCTTTTGCGCCGGCATCCTGTGAGACATTGGCTCAAAGCAGAGCGCTAAGGCCCAATTAGTCGTCGAAGGACTCTCGATTATTTCTTTACTCGATAGACAATGCCGTCATCATTCATCAATCACCTCTTAGACAAGCGGTACGGGATACATCTTCTCCTCGTCAAAAGGATAGTTGTGTATTGCGGTCCGAGTCTCAACAGTAAGATTATTCTAGCTAGCGACAACGCGTTTGTCTTGCCCATATATTTAGGCAATTTTCCGGAGTTGGACTGATACACGCCCGACAACCCGGGGACATGGCGTCAGGAACTCAGGAACGAGAAACCGACTCGTACGCACTTGCAACAACATCACGGGTCTCCCTGAACTAGAGGCAATGGTGTACAAGTAAAAGAACTTGAGTTCCTGTGCTAAGGGGACGATCAAGAGAGACAGCGACAGATTGTAATATCCGTGACCGTACAGTCTCATTTCCCTCGTACTTGTAGACACGACTGCAGCCACGGCTACAAGCACAAGTCTGTCGGCTACGAGGATATCCCTCCCTTGCCACCCATCGTGTAATGTTATGCCGGTACAATACAATGCCAACTTTCTTGTTGGGAAATTGTTGTCCAGAAGCTATTTGGCTATGCATCGCTGGACCAACCAGTGCTTCCTCATCAACAGATTATGCTGAGCTAGAATATACTCCTCTGTTTAGGGGGCCCTGATTCTTGCTACTGTCCGCCCGTCAGTGTCAAGCATCAGACTATTGCAGCCCGCTTTCATATGTCCACCTGTCTATCGGCATCCTGCCAGTCCACCTGTCCACTTGTCCAGAGCTGTCTGCCAATCGCAACTCCACGTACTTGTACAGGCTCCTTCCATCGAGGTACTAAGGAGTGTTCACACACCTCACCCATCCGTAGCTTTTGCCTCAATGGTAGCGCAGCTACGTGTAGCAAGCTAATAACATCGAGACAAAACAAGGAAGTGGCTCTAGGTGGCAATACTGGTCGGACAGTCAACCGACCTAGAGATATGTGGTCTGATCAGAACGCGTCGTGCTACGCGGGCCATTCAGACAGATCTCCGGCTCTTATGCTTATCAACACCCAGCTGTAACGAATGACCAGGAGGGGCCCTTGGGAACTGTGCCACCATCATCCGTCCGCCCTGCGTAGCATTACAGGGCCACCTTTGGGATCGTGATACTACCCGGGCGTAATCCGGCCTAGCATATTGGATAGACGACCGCAATAAGGAGAACAAGTGGTTTGCTTGTGCTTACAAGTAGTTGAGATGAAAGCAAAACAGCACCTCATACACGTACGGCTCCCGTCGGAGAAATTGAGAAACGTGTGGCCAGCGATGCATGCATGGCTCACACCCCCACAGCCCACCGTCTACTCCGTAGGCTAGACTTCATATGCGAATAATGTGAGATGTGGGCGGGGGAGGGGGAGGGGGGGTTCGCATTTGGAGCTTTGAGGGTAGAAAGTACAAAGGATATCTCAAGGAGCTGTTAGATGGTGGAGATGGTTTAAACCTGTGTCTCAGGTACGCCCAAGGGAAGGGTAACCGTCTCTTTTTTCTTTTACCCCTCCCCTCCTCAATTTAATTAAATGAGGCTCCAACAGTAAAACATGCGCGAACTGGTACTCGATATGGTTCTTAAGAATTAAACTTTGTGGGACACGCATTTCTCCCCCCCCCCCCCCCTAACTCAGCAGGGGTCTATGGGATCTTTTTTTTTCCTTTGGCCCAACGGGAAGCAAGGGTATGGATGGAGAAGCTAAAGGGAATGCCGGTGCTTTGAATAACGAGGGCGAAAAGTACTCGTTTGCTATTGATACGCGAAGGATGAACTCGAAAGAACAAGTACTTGTAGTCCGGATAGTACCCAGTACTTGTACGAGTAGAGGGGGCAAATATGGCCGTCATTTCTCGAATATCACGCAAAAGTGAGAAACAAACGGCTTGTCTAATTTCTATCATTCATGATTGGAAATTCGCACACCCATAACATACTCCCTCTCAAAGACATAAACAGAACTCGAGAATCCCCCCTCTTACAAGTAGATCGAAGACACTCCCTCAACTACCAACACTAGGCCTAGACCGGGAAACTTGGACCAAGTTGGTCCATGCGAAATAAAACATTTCACGGGGGCGGGGGGGCGTGAGAGCTGGCTTCTTCGGCAGATTTGCATCCCCGTTCCTGAACATCTCCACACGATAGGCATACTCCATCAAGAGCTTGTACAAGTAGGTTTTTGTCAGTAGGGGGTGTGTTGTTGAGGAGCGGAGAACATCTCGACGCTACACTTTTGAAAGGGGGGATGAAAGGATGACATTATTGACGGCGTTGTTCCTTCCTTGTTATGCCATACTTGCCAATTGTCATGTTTATTGTTGACGGATGGGGAGATTGGACCCTTGATGTCCGGTGTCCTTTTGTCCGGTCCACCTCCTTTTCTCAGGGGTTGGGGAGAAAGGGGAGTCTGTACGTGTAGTGTAGTCTTTGGGAGAGGATATGGCATTTCCCGGTGCTCTCGTGTTTACTACAAGTATGTGTTTGGGGGTACTGGTATTACTGTGTGGTTTTGTTTTATGATATGGCGTTGTACATGTGTACTGTCTGTACCCTAGCCCCTTGTCAGTAAAGCAGAGCAATCTAGTTGCATGATATGGTTACGTGCTCGCTCGTTCTGGACTAATAAGAGAATAATGCAGACTCTTTGATGTATCCAAAGGGCCGAGGAACAATGTTTATACAGATACGAGTACCCGACCTCTTCCTAGAAGCTATCGACACCGAAGGAGGCACAGCAATTGTAAAGACCAATACCTCGGGATAGATCCCTAAGGGCATTATATAAACCGGCTCCCATACATTGTTCAGATACGCGAAATTTATTAGAAGAATGTTGATCAAACTTCGGTGGTGCGATATCAAAAACTCTCTCATACACACAACACACCACGACAACGACAAAGTATAACATAACCACTTCTCAGTAGAAAAAAACAACCCAGAATCCATTCAATTCCAAAAATAAAGTATCAGAGAAAGAAATAGAATTGCCTTTTTATTCAACAATCCACTAATGCATGACAATTGAAACCTCCCAATACTGCCAATCTTTCGTTGAAGTGAAATCAAAACCCCAGTTTCCTTCTCCCCTAACCCTAACCCTAACATATCCTAAGTGACATTATGAAAAGTAACCCAAAAACCCACTACCAAACACCAAAGAAGGCTTATTTCTCAATATTCCCCCCCCTGCCAAGAGTCCGTCGCTCACCAAATGACAAACCGTTACTTCCAAAGCCCATCAGACTCTAAGATGCTCCAAGATCGACAACATGGATAAGGGTAAGGGGAATAGGTTTCCCCAAAACCCATGTAGATCCGAAACCGCACAGATCAGTTTCCCGTTCCTGAAATACGGGATATGTGAGCTTTGAACCCAGTTTTCTTGTTGCGTCACGGATCGGCATACATCCGGGGAAATCCCTTTAATTGTTTCGCCGCATCACAGGTGCCAAACTAAACACCACCTTTCTTTGAATTTATACTTGTATACTGAGGTCCTATTGCCTGCTTCAAGTCGTATATCTCCCCTTTCTCTACAAGTACATACACGTATGGCTTTCCTTTCTCTTATTCCTGCTCTTTAAAATTTGGAATCTGGTTGCACGTTGCACTCTACTTGTACTCCATATGTTTCACCTTACACGAAGTTTACCTGCTTTGGGAAGTGCATGTCCAGAGAAAACTAAATTATGGGCTTTACACTTACCGGAACTGGGCCCTTGACAATGGACAGACAAATCCTGCCACGTCGTGTCTTTCGCTTAGAGACCAACGCTCCTTTTCCTTTCCTAGGTAAAGTGTCATTGAATGCTCTGCTGTATGAGCTTACATCAACTTTCCCGCAATTGGAATTATTATGTAAAATAGCGAGAGTGGTCCGCTTTCCTCCCCTTTTCTTGTCACAATGTTTGGATTAGAGACCAGCAGGCGATCCTCCACTTTGGGGAACCAACCAAACACTGCAGCTAATCGTCTCAACTGTCCCTAGCAGTGGCGGCGTCCTTTCCGGAAAGCCTCCCCGAAAGCCTCCCCGAAAGCCTCCCCGTTTTCGCCCAAGAGATGTCCTCATTAGGAAGATTTCGAGTGGCAGATGGCCCGTCATGAGTGGCAAGAAGCCAGAGATAAACTTTCCAAATTGGCAGTATCAATTGAATATTAAGTCGGGGCAAAGGTAAAATGTCGTGCTACAGCCAGTCTATCAATCGTTCGTTCGTTATCCTTCTACTCGCCTCTGCACCTTAGCTAGAAACATGCGCTTCCAAAGGGGCATCCTCCTGTCATCCTTAGCTCCCGCGCACATCCATAACACTATTGAGGTTGACTCATTTCATTATCATAAACAACACCCCGTAATCGAAGCAGTCGCCATTTCTCACCTTGAAGAAAAAGCCAAACGAATATAAGAAAATGGTGGTTTGGTCCCATGAAGCGGAATTTGAGAATTTTCTGTTGCGCGGCATCCCTTTTTTTCCGTTATTTGCTTCGTGTGAAGATACTGACCGAAGAGAATGAAAGCTGGTGGAAATTGCAAGAAGGCAACCTAGCCCTCAAGCCAAGAAAATTTTGAAGGCATAGTGTCCGGTGAAGGGTGATTCGGCTGGACCTGGGTGCATAAGCTCACCTGCAGATCGTTTAGAACCACCCTCCCGCTAGTTGCTGAGGATTTGGTTGGCAAGAGGGAAAAGAAGCTTAACAATGTCGCTTGACTGTCACGAGCACACCTGGCAGCCGGCTCAGTTACCGAAATCTGCGGCGAAATGTCACTGCTATCCTTCAACTAGTCAACTCGATGTTGAGAGGCTTTATTCTGACAGGTGGCTCCAACAGGGGCATGCCTTGCATAAGCCAACAGAAGAAGCAAAGAAGACAACCCAGTGGAGAACGCAAACGTACTCCGTATTTCGATCAATAAACTAGTTTAGATCACAAGAAGCACGGAACGCCCAACCACCTCAATTCTGAAGCGAGCTCAAGTCACAGTTAGAAAGACAAACTGTTCGATTCGTTGTCTTGCAATTCCTGCCAGTCGGTCACCGTCGGTGACAAGGGCCAAGGGTCGAAAAAGAGAAGCCCTACGGAGTACTCCGTAATCACAATCCCTCTTTCAGCATTGACAGGGACTCTCCTGGAAGGAGTCAACAGGGGAGGTGTGTATACTACGTAAATCATGGGAAGTTGGTTGTTAAATGCTGGCAATTTTGTGCCACGAGAGGATTAGAACCTGTCAGCTGTCCACCAACAGCAGCTAGGTGCAGGACTAGTGCACATCATCCCATTCCCTTACGTACTTCTAGACAGAGAGCACCAATCGACCAAGCTGAAAAGGGCAACAACCTGTAAATAGGATTTCGTAGTTAAACCAGGCCATGTGTGACCTTTCTCCTCTCTCATTACTCCGTAGAGACCACAGGGAATAGGAGAGTCTGTGATTTCTTGCCAATACTGTGAGGAGGCCTGTGAAATTGGAACAGACCTACTCCATACATTGACGCTGACCTGACACCAAGTGTGGCCCACTCCCCCCCCCACTTTCTCCTTTCTCAGCCCCCCCCAGGAAAGCTCCCTTGTCAACGAGGTCGTATTCCCAAGTATCGCAAATCGCTCAGCAGGTGGCGGATCTGAAAAAAAAAAAGAACCAGGCGACAGGGGGCAACATCAGCGACCACGGTCAGTAGAGCGATGAAACGGCTTCCTCGTAATGAATCTGGGGATATCTGGATTGGAAGTGAAATCTAGTTTCTGTTTTCTTTTAACGAGCTTCGGGAAAGCTGGCAAATGACACCGAAGTTTTCACTTTTGCTTTTCCCATCACTGGCGTTGTCAATATTAGACAGGGGTCAAAGGACTAGTGAGGTGTCAAGTATTTAGGTCCCACGAGCTAAGGAGAAGAGAAGAGAGGAAAATATTCACCATAATATGCAAAATAATCTGTGTGTCGAATTGTAGGGGAGAGAAGGGACACTTTCGGGGACCCCCTTTACTACTCCGTACAGAGCTCAGCATTTCGTTGTCTACGGAGTACATACCTCAAATGGCACGGATTCGAACAAGGGCCAGCGAGGGAGATGCCGTTCTTAGCCTAGAGTGGTGACAGGGGTAGCTGCACTGACAGGCAGGGATCTCGATAAAGATCAGGGATGCGTGAATGATGCCAGCAAGGGTACCCCGATCGACCAGGGTGGTGCGGAGAGTAAACTCGAAACAAAATTCCCGAAGTGATGAGCGACAGGGTTACCGTCATTTTGACTAGACCATAATAAAGCCCCATGACACCACAGTCCGGCCCGAAGAGTTTTGGATCAGTCCGGGGGAAAGAAGGGCAGGCCCTCAATATTCGATGATGGTCTTTGTAATTTTCGTTAAGAAATTTAATAAAAGAATGGAAAAGGCCAGCACAGGTCCACGTACAAGTACGAGATGATTTCGCCATGCTGTGTTGGTGCATTCTTTTGTTGGGAGGGGCAACCATACTCCGTACCCTAACCTGGGAACTTTGCTTCTTTCCTTCCAAATACTGTTACATGGGTCGCTGCTGCCATCAGGCCCTCAGCACACCCCCCCACCATTTCGTTGCTTCTGTTGGGATCGAAGCTTCATTTTTTTTCTGTCATGTGTGCAACGAATCGCATTCGTTGGCTAAGGTTCTTTTCAACAATCGCCTTTGGTAAAGCGGTGAAAGCCCCGATCGCTGTCAAGACTCCTTCTCATGCGAGAGGCTTTTTTTGTCAGACGAAGACTTGCTTTTTTTTTCTCCCCCTCCCACGCACAATTTGTCCTGCCTCGCATCCGAACTGTAACCGACGTTGGGCCAGGCCATGCAGGCGACTGCTGCACATGCTTTGTGATAGAGTGCATCTCCCCCAATCAAGCGACTTGATGATGGAAATAAAGAAGCGGTGAAGAGGTTAGCTATCGCAGCCATGCATGGTGACCCGAAGTGCAAGTAAGAAGTAGGTAACCACGGATCGAGGCAGCTGAAGAGGGCACAGCAGATGGCGGTGAAGGCCAGTTGTCTGTGTCTGTTGGTAAAATCTGTTGGTAAAATCTGTTGGCAAAATCATCCCCCTCAATTCCACAGCTGCAGCCAAGCCAGCCAGAAAGGTCTGGGAATGAATGCCTCCAAACTCGATAGCAATTCGGAAGCCCCTTCCTATCGAAGCCCGAGCCATCACTAAGAGAACAAAGAATTGCCTCTAGCCGATCTGGCCAGCAGAGACCTGCATAGAAGAAGAAATGTCGATGGTTCGACTCAATAAAGTTTCGAGGGGAATTAGGTCCCGAAGAAGCAGCGCAACTGGCACAGCCATTTAGCAGTTTTAGGAACTATTTTGCCAATGAAAGCGTCATGAGGGGTAAGGAATAAAGTGCGAAAAAAGCAATTTTGTGCATAGCAGGCGAGGTTTCGATATTCTTTTCTTTTTTTTTTGCCAACGTGGACATATTGGGTTACTCACTTAAGGCAATATGTCTTATAAAAGACATGTCAACCATACGAGACAAGACACGCAGATTGTGGCAGCAGGGCATTTTTTTGGTTCGTTCCTTTTTTTCCCCTTTGTTCTCTATTTGTCCTCTTCCCTCTTCTCTCTTCTGGACTATGCCTAAAACATCTTCCAAAAAAAAGAAGAAGAAAACGAGAGCCATGCCTGGGACAGGGAGTATCTAAGTCGAAACACTTCCACGACTCGATAGAGTATGCAAATTCGAAGATCAATCGCAAGAGTTGAAGCTATGAATTTTGGAGATTTTCAGGGACACGTTCCTATTACATGAAGAGTCTGAGAAGTGTGGCCTTGCCGAGCCCCAGTTACAGTGGGAATGCAAGCACTTTACTCATGATGTCTCTCTCAGCCACAATCTGGTACAATAACCTCAGATCACAGCGGCTAGTTCATCGCCGAACCTGACTCAGCAGAACGGCCCCTTTCTTGAGTTGTCTAGCTATCGATAGTGTTTAATGGGATAACAAAAGAAAAGAAACCCAGAGTCGCAATCAATTTAGGAGGCATAATTCCTGGCACTATCCAATACCACCGATCGGTCTCGTTCATCACGGCCCTTTTGAAATAGCACTTCAGGGTGCTCGCATACAAGTCAGGATGACGACGTCTTGTTAGTCTCGACGCGCTTTGGCAGAGGAGACAAACATGTGGTGTTGATCTTCATCTCCTTGCCGTTCTCAATTTAGTCAGGCAGAATTTATACGACCGGATAAGAGTCAGGGACAAGATCAAGGAGACGAGAAGCTTTGGATGGCATGTCTTGAACTCTAAACCTGGGGGAGTTCGCATTCTCAGGGACATCTCTATGGAAAGAATAGGGGGAGGAGGCGGCGGCGGGTGCCTGCCAAAGTGCTTGCAGCAGTTCTTGATGCACGTTTAACGAATGTGGAGTTTTCCCCTTGGACACTCTATCGGCGACTGGAGTTTGTAGCGGTAGTGCCGCCGAACTTAAGGGTTAGACCCGGCCGTCCCGCCAGTCGGCCAGCGCATTGCACCCCTTCTGCAGTACGTTTTACAGCCGCTAAAGCCTCTACAAAGGTGGGCTTTTTTTTTACGCAGAGCAAGGGCCACTCCCAATAGCGGCGGACACTAAGAAAGTATATTTGGGTGTGCGAAATCCCAGGCCCAGAGTGGCCGTTTGCCGCCCTCAATGGGTCTGGTCTAGATTTGTCGAGGGGTGTATCATGTTGGTCTTCTTTATTTTCAATTCGGGACCCGCGGCCAAAAGTAGAAAAATGGAGAGGTAGGGTGTGAGGATTATCTCTAGCAGATGCTCTTAGCTGGCAGTTAAAGTGGTCGAGACTTGCCGTCGTCAATGGCCAGCCTGACATGGCAACCCATTGGAGCTATTTCCAGGGGGGGAAAGACAAGATTCAGTTTTTGTGAAGCCTGGGTCCGAAGTTAGCACAATAGTGCCTCTGCTCTTTTCCATTTCCGCGGAGCAATGTCCCAACACTTACCCCATACTGCGAGCACTTTACGAGATTTCTTGATTTGCTTTTTCTCTCCCTTTATCTGTCTCGTTCACCTGCGAATCCATTTCCGTGTTAATTGGCCCCCATTTATATCGGAGCCTCGGTTCAATTTCTCGCTTGGCATTTTTTTATCTAATAGTGAAGGAAATGTCTGTCCATTATCATTTGAGCTCGTTGTCCATGTCCATCCAGTCAATAGTATGGAAGGGAATCAAGGAATTGTCTGCCATCTGTCTCTCATTTCAGGGCGCGCTCTGCCCCTTGCAGATCAAGCTGTCAATGGCCCGTCTCCTGTCCCTCTATAGACTGTCAATGCCACTTTTGCGCGCTACTGGTATTGAAAGGGGGCTTGCCATCCATCACTCCCTTACGTCGGGGACGGCATCAGCATGTTCTGTTGCATTTTTGTCTGGTAATTCTACGCAGTTCACCCCCCACCATATTGACTTTAGCGCCATTGCGAACTACGCAGTCGTAATGTCTTCAGCTTGCGTCGAGAGTGCCCCAAGATCGACACCACTATCCCATTAGCTTTTCCCAATGATTTGGTTCGACATCGGTCATCATTCGCATTATAGGGGCGTCGTATTTTGCGGCCCTATTGCGTACTCCATAGGTTCATCCAGTGACCGATTGGGGGCAAACCGTTGAGAGTACCCTTGATCCCGGCGAGAGAAGTCCCTTTGGAAGCTAGTTGAAATCGGAGCCACAAACCGAGCCGAAGCCTTGCAACGTAGCCTTAACATGGGGGTTGTTTTCTCTCGAGGGCATGTGAACGATTGAGGCGTTTTTTTGTAGGCCGAGGGAGTTGTATCTTACATGACCCAGTATCAAACATCGTAGAATCTGATGAAACAAAAAGGTCCCACTCACGCACGCTCGCTCGTCGGGAATGACAGGCCGCCATCGGTATCATATCTGTGTTTCGTGTCATCTATTTGGCGTCGAGAAGGGGAGAAAAAGCGGCAGAGATTTTGTACAAAAAGAATTTTCGTAAAAGAGCAAAAGAATTTCCCTCCTCATACAAAATGCTCCTTCCACTTTGAGATACCAAGGGTTTGGCCACCCCCAACTTCTTGCCCTTGTTGTTTCAGCAACACCCGTACCTTCCACCAATGGTTAACTGGGTCGGCTTACTACCAACCCCTGCTACCAATCCCCGCTACACAGCCCTGTTCAGCTTTCCTCACCCTCTATTCCCACTGTGGGGCCCGGGGACACCGAGTATCACGGCGCGCTGTACGGAGTATTCATTCCCAAGGAGAGTTGAAAGGAATCGTTGTTGCTCGAAGCATAGGGGGAAAGTTCCTCGGGATCGTAAGAATTGTGCTCCTCCATCGGGACGACGGACATGCATAGTCGTGCCGCACGTACAAGGGTATGATGCATCTTGGTACATTGACAACATTAGTGAATGCAGGGACGTTACTCAAATTCTTAAATTGGCCATTTTCTGAATCAACTTCAAAGTTTACTCTGTCTCTAAACATCTAATAATCTAGAAGGAGAATAGGGGAAAGGGGGAGATTAAACTACCAATACCATGAGCCGAGAGAGGAGTCGTATATGCGTCCCTTGCATATATTCATGACGTGAGTCTGGTCGAGACCAAGGTCTGGGGTACACGGGGTGTGGCATTTCAGATGGGCTAAGGACGCAACTGGTGGACTCGCGCCGCCGTTGTCAAAGAGTTCGGGAGAGGGGGTATGACCCTCATTTCTGAAAGATAGAAAACTTGGAAGTTGCCAAAGTTTAAATTGAGTGCTAAATACTTGTACATACACACCTCCCAAACTGTTGGTGCTGGGCTAAATTTAACAAAGCTCACAAAGAGTTATTCTAAAAAGAACTCTGGGAATGGACAATCGATCGTGCCCTTGGGAAGTTACGTAAACGCCCATCCCTTCGAGAATGCCTCCCCCTTTTCGGCAGGGTCCTTGGACCATAGTTGATGATCTTTTGCCATGCAATCAAAAATTCCAAGCTTCTGGCAACCTAAAATGCCGTGATTGTGATAGTGTCGTCATTTTGTTTGCCTTTTTAGGGAAATTTGACAACAGGTTGAGATTGAATAACACCACGGAGTATTGTGACAAATGCCGCATAGACCAATACCAAGACAGGACCATTGCAGCTGGAAACTGTAGTCTTGTGATACCCAATGCCCACTGAGCCTACAGGTATTCCTGTTCGTCGGCTGAGCCGCACGCTAATTGAATAATTGCAAGTAAATCACCACACTCTTGCACCAAAATATTTCTCAGAGATTTTTTCTCTTGAAGTAGTCTAAGCATTTCCCAAATACAGCTGGACTGGATGAGGGGACGATGCCGATTCGCTGTTTTCGAGTGCAATGGAGTCGCCAGACCATCATGATCCACAGGTGGATACAACCTCCAGAGTACTCCATTCTTTTTTTAGTAACCTTCATCAAAATCCTGCTCTCGGAGATGAATGAAATAGAGATTTGGTTGGGAATGGCCTGTTTCGTTTCTCTAGGTATTGGTAAGTATGAGAAGGTCGATATATAGAGGACGAAACACCTTGCACATAGTTTGACGAATACGGAGACATGATTGGGCTCCTAGAGGGGGTGGTCCAGGCCTCTAATAATGGGTAAAATACAATTAGCAACTTACCAGGTCTCGCGCCAATGTTATCCAACCAAAAGCTGTTACTCTACACGCAGTTGGTGCCGGTGCGGGAGCGGAACTCACCGGGAAGTAAAGGGCATTATATAATTTCCGTTTTGCGAAGTGAATACTAAATATGGAGTATGTAATATGCTCCACTCCATACTTAGCATGTGGAGAAAATAAACAGAGTGAAGAGAAGCTTGTTACTCCGTACGGGCCTCTGCATATCCTGCTACCCCCCACTGAACTTCAAAAGAACAAATATGGAGTAGTAAACTGGTGCAACAAGGCGGGGCATTATTAAGAAGCAAAAAACGTCGGAGGATTTGCATCTCGATAATACGAAATCGTAGCATTCCGGGGGGACATGATAACACAGCGGGATACGAAAGAAAATGAAAGAAAATATCTAAACTACTCCGTACAAGTACATACAGGGTTTTGTTTTGGCAGGTGGCGCACAGTTTGGGGGTCCAGATCTACCTAAGATCGACCCTTGCAAGGGTAGCTTTCCTTCTGGAGAAAGAGGACGGCCGGCCCACTAAAACTACAGCTTGGAAATTGGAGCAATAGGCCAATGCGTTCGTTGACTTTACCTCCCAACTCCTTTTCGTCCGTGCCATTCGAACTTGTTCGTAAGATTATCTCTGGCGACGCTCATATGATTTCGCTTCCCTATTCCATTCCTGTGCTCTTGAATTCTCTTGGGTTGGTATAAGCATTTTAGATCGCTTCTTGTAGACTAACTTTCCTGCATGGGGAGGGACCGATCCTCACTAGCTGCCTACCTGATCACGATCATCCCCGCGGCTCCAAGAGCCCACCGAATCCACAGCTGGCTGTAGCTCTTCTTCCTATGGCCTGGCCCACCGTATCGTAATTTATCCTGGCTCACTGTGCGCCGCTCACTAGTCTAGTTTACGGAATACTAACTTGGTATCATGTGAGCCCATTGCCAAATTCGACGTTTGTGCAGCTACAACGCCTCAACTTTTTTGACGGGCCCACGGTGGCTCCCCCACCTGCCAAGATTTGTCAAAAAGAAAAAGAAATGTTTAGCGAGTGGCATATCAGCCAAGTCATAATGGAAACCCGGGCAACAATCTTTGTCTATTTTTTTCCAGAAAATAAAAATAAAAATAAAAATTAGCAAATGTATTCTTCGTATTCAATTGCTTGTCGAAGGTTACAAGTCCAAGCTGGGGAAATACTGGAAACCTTGACAAAGGGCTCTCTGTCAAGGAATGTTTCTTCGAAACTCCTTATGCAGGGTCCTACCTTAAGTCTCCATTCTTTGCAATTCAACCCTTTGATTGGTTGAAATATGAGCGGCGCTATGAACAAACAAGGTATGGAGTACGGAGTACTTTAGGTGCTTGATGTAAACTAGTAGTACCTAGGATGCTAGGCAAATTAGCCCACTTCTCTTCGCCCTATCACTAGGTCGATGTTCGGCTGCCCAGAAGAGGGGCCAAAACCCTCCGGCTTCAAGCCCATGCTCGTTACGTGAGGTACAGCATTACTGGCAAACATTCGTGAGTATTTTTTTTTTCTATTTTGTATCAGAGAAAACTGTTTTTAGTGGAGAATTGGAACGTTTTGCGAAACCCCCCTTTTCCTGCCACAAAAGTCGACTTTATGACTCTGCCTTGACTCGAAGGCTCCGGCAACTGGAATCCCGGGGGCTTAGTACAAGTATGGAGCTTTCAAAATCCAAGAGGCTCAGGCTAGGTAATGATCGACGGAGCTAATGCCCTTTGTGGACGGGGAGCGGCTTTCAAGGTTGAAGAACGGGCGGAGTTGAAAAGTACAGCAGGTTAACGTTCAATCGCTCCACACGAGCAGGACTATGGGTTTATGGAGTCTGCTGATGACTGTCCGTGTCCGTTGTGATAATCAATACAATTTTCGTTGCAGCGCTGTCGTAGTGGGGGGGGGGGGGGGGGGGGTCACTGTTAGCCTTTAATGTATGACGAAAGGCGGGCTTTATCGGCGCCAAAAAAGCCTCCATTAATCCCCGAATCAGTTAAGAACGAAACCTTTACCCATTTGTCGCCGGGCAAGAAGGTGTAAAGAAATACTCTGCACATTTCTTAGCATGTCGCAGTGCCGTTGGTGGCTTCATCTAGGGGCGGCCAGGGGTTGAGCATGTGGCTGACGGAACGCCACAAGCTCGAAACAAGATATTAGCCCGTAGAGCTGTTCAGGAAGCCTGGGAAGCCTGGCACAGCTGTTCATCAGAACACAACCCCGTGTGACAGAAACGGTTATGAATAGACAGACATGTTGCACAAAAGAGGGGGGCCTATGATGGCACAATAGCGACTTTACTTCCCTCCAGTCGCAATCCAGCGTTTGTTCGCACTGTTAGCAAATACTTGGGTGGGGCGCCCAAGTATCCGCACTGGGCTGGGCAGGTGCGCAGAGATAAAATACCGATTCTCGTATGAATGGACACTGGCCGTGGGAATGTCGAGATGTGATGCGGTGAAAAACCACGCGGAGTCTCTACGCAATCAAGGGTTCAATCCGTGCTGACTCGTCGTACGACCTCAAGAGGTTGTCGTCATTGATCAACATGGAGGCACCCGCACCGTACATGATGGGCAGAGAGCTCTTCATCCAAAGCGGCAAGCAATGAGCACAGTCTGGCAACTTTAGCTACGAATTGCCCTTTGCCCATATCTTGATCACTCTTGTATTACTACTTGGCCGAAAACTCAAATGCCCAACAAGATTGCTGCTATGTATGTCCAAAATAGGAATGGGGACCTATTCGGGCTTCTTTTCATGAACCAAACCCGATCCAGTTGGCCTGGCTGGCCATTTCAAGAGCCATTTGATTAGTGGCGAGGACAGACAAAGACGCAATGGCGAGCGATAGCGAATGATCATCTAGCGACGGCTACCGCCGAAAACCTTGCTGTTCATCCATCTCTCGATGATTCAAAGGCGAGTCGAAAACCAGCTTGCCAACATACTCCGTAGACTTTCCATTATCTAATGTGGGCAGTTGACTCGTCTAACTTGTGGGGTCGGTCAAGCCACTAAACCTCAGCAGTGTTAGATATTTGCATCGCTTTGTCACCAGGCTCACTGTAAATCCACTAACAGGCACAAACGAGTGCCTTTCGGAATAGCAGGCATTTAGCACCTCTTCTCTTCCATCGAACCTCCTTTTTCGACAGTATATTGACACTGGCGGCATGTCACTCGACCAAACGAACTACTCAGTGCATTCAGTAGAACCTAGCGTCATGGCCGAGCTCTCTCGATAGCCTTCTTCTCGGACCCGAGCCGACGGAATTGAACACGGAGGCTCTCACTCACTTGGTTGGGCCCCTGCATCCTCTGCAACTCATTGTCACCATTGCGGCGCTTTATCATCAGCAAGAGGTCACTAAAGTTGTAGGAGCAGGCAGAGTCAAGCACAATCCTGAGGAAACGATCCAATACCTGGCACTCTTGCCCATAGTGGCCTTATAGACAGCAACCACGGCCTCTCCGTATAGGAAGGATGCTGGAAAGGCTAGCATAGTAAAGGTAATCACCTCTTCTTTCTTTTCTGTCCTCTTTTCAACATCAGGTTGGTATCAGGTCTAGTGGGCTTGGACCGCCTACTGATCTGTTGGCACAAGGGTTTGACCAGAGTGGAGCATATGCGCCATGATTCTTGTACGTACTCGTACAGCCACAGGGTGCTTGTTATTGGAAGTTTTGGTGTCTTCCTCATTGAGTTCTGGGATGTCTTCTTTCCAGTTGGCAACACCAATTTTATCGCTGTGGGTGGGGCCTATGATTTCGCTCCTGCATTTCCAGCTTCCATTTATGGTGTGGACTGGGAGCATCTACCAGTTTTGAATTGCTGCGGCCGTCCGTCATCTTAAAAGATTTTTTATACTCTATTCTAGCCAAGTTACGAATGCTGCATCATTCAAATGGAAACTATCTACGTACGGAGTAGATGACCTGTGATTTGTTCCTGCATATTTTCGCGGGGTCCCGTCGCCTTTGACCAATAATTTACTGGTTTGCCTGCGGAACCAAAATGATACTTTCCGTCTGGCCATACGGAGTATTACCCACCCACATGCCTTTTTCCAAGTACGGAGTACTCCGTACATATCACCAATATTAACCCACATCACTCCGAATTCACCATGTCTTTGTGGGGTTAATTCTGGCTAATTCACCAAAAAGAAAGATTTCTTCATCTGTTCGGCTCCTAGTGTGCAGTGTTAGTAGCAAGCCTTGGATGGTGGGCTGTTCGACTGGCATAACCAGATATGGGTTTCTTTTTCATGTTGTAGTAACTTAGCCATACAGCGGAATGGCCAAAGTCTTCCATATTGGTGTATCCCCTTGTACCAACCAGAGTTTTATTTTTATTTTATTTTAACTTTCGACATAGCCTCCCCCTACTTTCAAGGGTTGATCTATGACGATGTGCCAACCATTATAGGAAAAGAAACGAAACTGTCAAGCGTTTGCAACCCTTCCATGATGTGGGTGTGAAGCCAAGGCGTGTGTGTGTGTGTGTGTGTGTGTGTGTGTGTGTGTGTGTGTGTGGACCTGGCGAGAAGTGTGCGTCCATGAGTGCTTACAGTCGGCTCCTTGTACCTCGTTACAAGGAGACCGAGGGGTGGGTAGAACAAAGAAACAGCCTTTAGAGGACAACACTGGTTGCTGCTTGTCATGCTTGAAGACAATTGGTAGTTGATGTCCAGGCACGCTCTAACCTGGCATGCTCAGGTGTGCTTGGATATTCAGTGACCGTCGAGCCCGTAGTGGACTAAGGATGGGTGGAATCGGAATATTGACCTGATAGTTTGCACACCGACCGTGACACTCTGAAGGGACGAATGTATCTGCAGCCCTTCGGATGGGTTGACAGCGACAAACCGTATCATCAACCTGGGACGACTACCTCAGATTCAGGTACTGATGTGTAGCTCTTCGTCGATGGTCTTCCGTCCTCCGTGCTGCTCATTCCTGGAGGTCCTCTCATGCCTGACATCGAGTATGCACAGGGACTTGAAATTTTGTGTTCCTGGAACGGCATTGCTGAGAATGAGATGCCAGAAAGGAGCCTGTAGGTTCCGAGGTTCTAGGTGAATGCCAATGGAAACTTTTGGCTCCCTAGATATTGGTACGACTGGCAGTCTGCTTAACAGTGCGGAGCTCCATGGCGTCCTATAACATCGAAACGGTAGCATCATTTTGAGTTTTCTCTACTGCTTCAGTAAGAGGACCCGCATGGGTATTCATCTGGAGAACGAAGGATCAGCAGGATAACATGAAAAGAACTCGGGGTTCTTGATTGAGAGGTTGCCGAACTGTCATATCTCCACGTAAGCTTGCTGCCAATGGTTAAGGCTCAGGACAATGGCCCGGACTGGCCTGGATATCGTGTGTGTACTCGTAGGTTTCTCCCCCTTTCCACTTCTCCTCCTCATTCCGTACCTCTACCTCTTACACTCTGTACGCGAAATCGACTGACGCGCTTTCTTGCCTCGCGGTTGATCAAACCGGCGTCGCTTCTGCGACATTGCAATATCAAGCCAAATGCTCAATACTTTCTAAATAATACATGCCTTTTGCGTCTCTTTTTTTGATGCTCCACCCATGGAGATGTCTTTCCGCTCAAACTGGGTTAATTGTTCATTGTGATTTGAATAGGTATTATTGAAATGGCACTACACCCCAAGTAGGAGGAGGGCGTGAGCTATGCCTCGCCCAGTTTTGGAACACACACCCTTGACTTATTCAAACACCCCTCGCCTATCAACACGCCGATTTCTTTACTTCAATTCGTACCCCCTTTGCTATTCCCTCCGCAATTGTCAAGTGCAGAGAAGAGGGGATTTGCAGACGCAAACGGCGTGCCATACACGAGCCCCACGGTTCCTCTATTGAAGTGGAAGTGAACATACCTCTCTAGAGAAGAGCACTTGCAATATGGCCATAAGACTGTAGAGATACAGATGCAGTGTAAAAAGGGAGTCGAGATGTAGGAAAAAGCAAAAAGAGTGTGACCCCACCCACCATACAAGGTCGTTCTTTCGTTCTTTCGTTCTTCCTTGCCCTGCATATTCTCCCAACAGGTAGCCGGCCACCTTCCCTCTCTTCCCCAAACCCCAAGCCCTAAGACCACACATTACATTTGTAAATAGAATTCAATTCTTTCCACAAGAATGGAGATGGTGATCATGACCTCGTTTTGTTTGATTTTGTTAAGGAGGAGAGCACATCGACTTACAAGTACACCCCCCCCCCCCTTGTACCTTAGACTTGGCCGACTCAGCGCAACAAATGAGCGAGACAACGAGACACCAAAAGTCAAGTAGTAGCAGACTAATTGTACACGGGGGGGGGC
>JADHKT010000122.1:0-79313 GCA_019925285.1 Graphium sp. VPRI43844
TGAAGGGGGAGAAAATTTATGGCAGACGTGAAGGGGGAGAAAATTTATGGCAGACGTGAAGGGGGAGAAAATTTATGGCAGACGTGAAGGGGGAGAAAATTTATGGCAGACATACCAGTAAACTGGATCACATCCTCTAAACTTCTATCGTACTCAGCCATGAGATACGGAAACATGGGCGCCAAGGAAAGAGGCGCAAAGCCTTGGGTGAAACACATGTATGACACGGCGCCGATAGCAGACCACTTCCATCCGCGCGTCCAGTTTAAGGGATCATTTGGGTCTTCTGAGGGTTGTGGTACGAGGACGCGATTGTGTTCACTCTTGACGAAATGGTGCTGGCCTACGTCAACCATGATTTCGGTGCCCGGGAGCACCTCGACGTGGAGTTCATTTTGGATTTCATCTCGTTCCTAGAGAGAAAGAAGAGAAAGAAGCTGTTAGCACAGAAAGTCACGGCCAGGTTGAATCGATATACGTGTAGAGAACGGAACAAGATCTACCGTCTTAGGATCGATTACGGCCATTGTTTTCGGACCGTGTACAGTTTCTCTTTCGATTGATTTGCGCGTGCTCCAGATGGGCTCGTGTTCATTTCATGGGAGTTAAACCGGCTCCTGATTCGGGCACTCTATTTATATATACAGGGACCTTCGACCTGAGGGGCTCCGTGGTCATGATTGGAAACCCGATGTGACCAAAAGCCGCCCGCCCTACGAAGGCGACAACCATTGCTCCACCTGACTACGGGATACAAGAATTGTCTTGGACATGAATGGCTGGACGCAAGGCGACTGGCTCAACGACTTTTGGCTATTCGCCACACCATCGAGTTTGAGGCAGGTTGTTGCTAAAGGAAAAGAGATAGGTCAACAACCAGCTGAGACATCAATCAGCCCAACAGGAGAAAAAAAAGCAAACCGAGAAAGAAAAAGAAAGCAAGAAATCGAATGAATTATTGTGTCGCCTCAACTTGAAGGGGACATGGCCTTGGCCTCAGTGTTTTCGCTATTTACAGTGAATCCCGTTTGAGGTGACAGAATCCCGGCGATTCTAATTTTGGAGAAGAGGAATATAAACAATTGGATACCGAGGCTTACATCCAAACAATCTTGATTCGGGTATCGTTATCGGCATTTGATAACATGAAAACTCGGGAAACTCGCGCGCACCTCAAGTAGTCTTAACGGCCGAGGCCCTTGTCCATGAAAAGGTCAACTGCGGTTCGAGACTCGACCCAGTGATGATGCAAGGCGTATTGATACCCCGCCATATGTGTACCGAAACGACACAGACTTCAACATGGCCGTGCAACCAACAAGACTTGCCAAGCTCCCTTGAAGGCCAAGCAGTATCAAGTCGTGTGTGGGGAAGAGGTTACCCCATGCTTTCCCCCGCATTCGACTAGGACTAGGACAAGGAAGCTTAGGAAGCCAACGGTCCGTGCGACATGACAAACATCTTGATCAGCAATGAGAAGGACAGAAGGACAGAAAAGGGGCTTGGCATAGAGATCTGATCTACGGAGTACTCCGTACTTTACTTCAGAATATGGTGATCCTCTAGTAGTGTAGGATAGTAGTGTAGCAGAGGAGAGTGCAAAGAGCCTGGAGGTGGAGGATAAAAAGAGTCCCCAGGTCCTGGCCTGCTGCAAAGGTGATGCACTCCGTACATGTGAAGTGTAGGTGACTGAATCGTGCGATCGAAAAGAGTAATGTTTAGGGCCAGTGCAGGGTCTGTTGACCTGCACCTGCATTGTACCTGTAGTCCGTAGTATTTGTATGCCACCTGCCGTCATTACCTCTGCCATCTGGCAGGTAAATACTTGATTGGGGGGAACAGGTGACAAGGCGGATTGAAGGACCTGCCTGATGGGCCGTTTGCTCGGTGTGGTTACATATCAAGTCCTCGAAAGGATAGTGCAAGGATGCCTTACTCTCCTGAATAACCCCTATTTGCATATAAAGGTCTTTATGCAGGGTATCATCGTGATATGTTTCGATGCAAGGCTGAATAAGTTATGTTTGCAGCTCTTCTGACGTTCGATTCGAGGTTTTTCATCTTAGGAAGGACCCCGACGCTGGGAAGCCGCCCATGCTCCTTCCTTATTCGAAGAGGCAAAAAAGAAGCCGGAAAAGAAAAATTTGCCCTTATTTCGAATCTGCCATGCGAGAAATGAGAAATGCAAAATCCACTGTAGATATTTCTACACCGCCGAGTATCAGCTGCTCTTAGCCAAGAGCACCTCTGTGACTTCTACATACCACAATTACTCAATTACTCGTTGAGTAAATCAGCAAAACTCTCCCTCCCGTTGCTTTAAATTCACCCACACCTAAACTTTTTATTGTAAGGTTTCCAATTTTACCCATTGTGCTGATAAATGAATCGTACTATTGTGCTCATGCACAATGGAATAACGCACAGTCCACGCCACATACAATATCCATATCTTCAGATCACCCATAACTCCAAGAAAACTTCTTCCTTTATTTATCATACAACTTCTTGGAGCTCCCATATTCCTCATTATATCCGTCTCTACTACACACGCTGGACTTGTTCCTTCTTTGATCGCTCTAACAGCCACCTAGTTTGCCGACCTCGGTAGCAACAACCTTCATTCCTTTGCGAGGACTCAGGAGTCGATTTCCTCAGCTACCTAGCCAGCCAGGCAAGAAAGAGAAAACCACAAATTTCGCTCTCTTCTGGTAAGTCAGAGAGAGGAAGCTGTAGACAAAAGTAGCAACATGTCTACTCCTAATACTTCGTCTATGCCTTCGGGCGAACATCGGCCTTCGACCTGTCACTTCTGTCACATCACATTTGATAGCCACGAGCTCATGTTTGCCCATAAGCAAGAGCAGATGGCCCTTGGCAAAGGCCACATTCATTGCAAAGTCTGCGAGCTGTCCTTCAAGAGCCGTGCTGCTCTCACCATCCACGCTAAAAGGGAGCATCCCGCAAAGCAGACGCTTGTCTGCCCTGGCTGCAATAAAACCTTTGCCCGTGCCACCAGTCTCATGCAACACATCGAAAAAGAGAATTGCTCCACCATCACCCAAGCCGACGTGGAGAAGAACCGCATCGCCAAGTTGAAAATGGGCCTTTTTCTGACGTCCCGCGGCGGCAAGGCTCAAGAGCAGTTTTCTGGCTTCCTAGGTGTCCAGGCGCACCCTGAGCATGTTGGCACCATGTGGTTGGATATGACAGAAACCCACAAACTGCCCAGCTCCGTGAAACCCACCATCATGGACGTTGCCATCTCCTTGGAGAGCCCCGCTACATCGGCTTTGAAGACTCTCACTGTCAATGACAGCCCCTCCTCTACACAGCCCTTGATGACTTCTCGGGCGGGCAACCAATTTTCTGCTTTGCACAGCACTGCTTCAACCATGGAGACGAAAAGTGCTAGCAAACCACCAGCTGGTACTAAGCCGAGTCCCTGGTTTACAAACAACTACACAGCGACAACTCAAGCGGCACCCAAGAAAGCTGAAGAAACTACGAACATCTCGATTCCAACTATCAAGACGGCCCCAAGTGGCAAAACTCCAGGGGTCCCCAATATCGTGGGAGCACCACTGGCCCCTGCTTCGACCAATACGATCGTCAACAATGCTACACAGCCTGCTCCGAAGGATGTTTACCCACTCGTCCCTATTGATGACCCCCGTCATCCTCATTTCGATGCATCACGATATCTACACAGTGTCACAAACAAGTATCACTGCCCACAGGAGGATTGTTTTGCCTCCTTCAAGAAAGTCGGCAGTATGATCTTCCACCTGAGGAATGGAATTCACAACACCCCCACCAAACAACTACAGTGTCCTCGCTGCCACCGTTACTTCACCTCGACTTCAGGACTCGTCCAGCACTCCGAGGCTGAGGGTAGTCGGTGCAACGCCCAAGAGGCCGGGAACTTTAGTACATTCCTTGACCAACTCACCGGCGGTGTCCTCGATGTGGCTGGCAAGCACGACGATAATACCAACCGCTACATCATTTCCAAGGAAGCCATTGCTCAGTTCGGAACCAGGTCCAAGCAAGACTGTGCCGGCAAGAGACAGATTATTACTACCGAGGTAAAGAGCTGGACATGGGATGCCAAAATTGACTGGTAATGGCTTAGGGAGTACTAGATTGCCACTTTGGAAGAGACTGCTGTTGGATGTACCTTTTTTTTTCGAGGCAACTGGCTTCTTTTTGTTGTGTTTACTGGGCCAACATTGGAGGATGGAGCGGAGAACCAGGTACTGGATCCAGTTGCCTCTCATTCGCCACACCAATGGACGTGGGCTCAAAGCAAGGGGTGTGGTACTGCTAGGAGTTGATGTTGTACATTAGAAAAGGGATTCATGAAAAGAAAACTCGTTAAAATTGTGATGCGACTTGTCTAAATGTTCAGCCCCCAAGACCGGGTCCAGTTGGCCGATAATGTTGGTTTCCTCCAGGTAAAAATACAGGGGCTGCCGATCTCTGGCGTTGCCCGATATGTTTCTTGCGATGTCAAAGCAAAGCAAGAATTCGGCGGTGGTCATGAAAGCTTCCGAGTGACTGGCCATAGCGAGGCTACAATGTTAGCCAGCATAGCCGTAAGCGACATCATGTTCCGGCCCTTGTCAAGAACACGGCCACCTCGTAGAAAGAAGGAATAAATTATGAAAACCGGTCCCCTTTTTTACTTATAAACGGCGTACTGGTCTCGTATTTGCTCTTCTCCGCCACGCGCTGGGCCTCGGTCTCGGGAGCGTGGCGCGTGGGCGCGGGATCGTTGGTCGATTCTTGCGACGGCGAGCCGGCGGCGTCGTACCGGGGCGGGCCGGTGCCGTTTGCGTTGGGCTGGGGAGGATAGGCGAGGGATTGGGCTTGTTCGCGCTGCTTGCGGAGTTCTTCGTAGCGGGCGGCGCGGTCTGCGTTAATGGAGCGTTTGGCGAAGAAATAGGCGCCGGCGCCGGCTGTGCGTTTTGTTAGAGGTAGAGGTTGAGGGGAGAGGCTTGGTTGGACGTACCAGCGCAGAGACTACCCCAGCCGAGCCTGTTGGGATGGAGGGTTAGTTTTCGTGTTTTTTTTTTTTTTTCGGTTAAGGGTGAGGGTTAGGAGGGTGAGGGTTTGGAACGGACCAGAAAGACTTGACCTGTAAGGAGGGTGGCAGTTAGCAATGCGGTTCATGAAGCGAGCGCGCGCGCTGGGTAGCTATGGTTTAGGGACTCACAGTGTTCATATTGATTAATTGGTAGAGTGATTGGAGGGGAACGGGCAACAGGACCAAAGAGGCAAGCTATTGTTAGGAGTAGTAGAGCAGAAATGCTGTTTTGTTCTTGTAATAACAGACAGGTGAGAGAAATCGGTAGCTATCGGCGATCCTTGAGGTTAAAAAAAAAAAACCATGGTGACGAAATTTTATTTCTGGTGGCCTGATAATTCAGTATGGCACTTTTAGCAGCTGTCCCCAAGCGGTTGATTCCGATTGCTCTTTAGGAGCGTGGTCTAGAACATTTGGTGGGGGCAATTATTGGACTTGGTGCGGGGCTAATGTCTAAACGTTTAGTACGTACTGCAGAGGTGCTGTCAGCTGGCGACGGGGGATGACAGGTGAAGGGTTCAGACTCGGAATTGGGAGTTGAGTACTCCCGTACTTGTGGGAGGCAGATGATGATGGTGGGAGAGTGGCTCAAAAGTTCAGGTTTGGCCTTTATTATACTCCGTATAGGTTTTATTATACTCCGTATAGGTTTCACGTTTATTTGCTGAAAAAGTGAGTGTTCTTGTGTGATAAAAATGCTTGCTTCTACGGAGCATTCTATGAGAGAGGGTCAGCGAGAATGACCTCCTAGATGTGTCGGAGGCGAGAAGAGTAGGAAGGAAGTCTAAGTCCATTACAGTCAACTACTCCGTAAGTGCGGCAATATAGGAGGGAGCCTCAATGCTATTGCGTCCCTTCCCTCATTACCCTATCTGCCACGAAAGTTTCCCCATCAAATCCTGGACCATTCTCCCTTGCCAATTCTTAAAAAAAATCTCCTTATTTTTGAAATCTTCAACCGTCATGTGCTCCCTCCATGATAGCCTACCTATATTCTTCTTCGTCTATCGCATACTTGATATCGATCCTCTACACAGATGACCGACGTGAACAATCATATTTCTACCTACGCACCACGGACACACAGCGACTATTTATATTTATTCTCCTTCATTTTCGAGGCTAGTTCCTCTTGCCGATTCTGCCTCCCCTCTCCTGATGAGGCCATGGGGTCCCTTCTTTGCAAGATTGCGGCGAGATTGTCTTCAAAGGAAAAAACCCTCGATCCGGCTCCCACTAAAACTCCTAATAGATCGTTGAAGAATGAAAAGTCATCAAGTAATCGATCAGCAGGTGGTGACCTATTAGATGAACCAGGCGGCTTCGATTGGCTATATGCAAATCGAGAAAAGTACTGGCCTAGGATATGGGGTATAAGACTCAATGGAACGGATCCGATGGCAGACTGTCTCAATTTTGACTATGAATTTGGAATCACACGCAATCGACGGAGAAGCAAAAGTCGGAATGGTAGACATAGAGAAAATGATAGTAGGGAACGGCATGGAAGACCTCGATGTGGATATCAAGGACGGCGTAGGGAATGGCCCACGAGAGGACACGACGGAAGACACAACAATGACAACAGATATGACAGACGATTACCGAGAAGAGACCCAAGATAGGATGTTGGTCGAGATCGTAGGAGTGGAAGACCAGGGGAAAGCATAACAGAGCGCCCTCTAAGGAGAAATCAAGAATTGCCTTCGCCATGGAGGGCGTCCCCAGAGCGTTACTCTAGGCCGGAAAACATGCGGCTGCGAGCTCGCTCGCTCCCTCCCCCTCAGGTTAGGGAATGCTCTGTCGGGCCACCAAGACGTGCCCGAAGACCAGAAAATGTACGACAAACCACCACGTTGGAAGACAGTTGTTGGGACCTACCCAAGTCCATGGCAGCTGGCCGTGAAAAAAGACCTCTATCGTCTGGGCTGTACGAATCGGATTTGATAAGGGCGCGGCGCGGGAAGTCAGTTCCACGAGGTCCCAGAGAGCTCTCACGATTACCGGCCAATGTACGGCGTGAGTCGCCATCTCCAAGCCGCCGTGAACCAAGAATCAGGGTGCCGAGACCGGTCGAAAGCCACGAGCCATCCCCCGCAACACGGCTAGGGTCTAGACTGCAGGAGGATCCGACAGAGGGATTGCATGAGAGCGTACCTTCAACTAAGACACCAATAGTGACAGAGTTGATCCCTCCTGATTCAAGCTCAGAAGCTGCAAAGGCCTTGGTTCCTTTCTTTTCTTCTCCATTATCTACCTCCTCTTCTCCTGGCCACGGTGCAAATGACGACTCCTTTGCGTCCTCGGCGACCACTCTGTCGCCAGCGGATATCGTCACTTCACACAGCATGCGAAAGCAAGAAAATGCTCACACTGATATCATTACCGGGCCTTCGACCCTAGGCGCGCGCGTCTCCGAAACTGATCCCATATCAGACAATTCGGTAATTTGCGCCAACACGCAGCAGTGTTGACGACTGATTACTGGCCTCCCCTCTTTACTTTCGTATGCGACCTTGGATGGTTCGTCACCCCTGTCCATAACGATTGGAAGGCTCATCAGGCGCCATCGGCAGAAGACGCGACGGAATCATTCTAGACCGACCTCTGCAACTCATGCGGGCATGGGACCGTTTTCGAGAAGAGCATAACGAAAATGGTGTGTCCGGGGGGAAACACGTTTGAGATGCTTTTTAAGAAAGACTGTGACCACGGGCCTTTCTGGCTAGCGATTTTCTTTCTTTCTTTCTGCCAAACTTTGTACTTGGATAAACTGGTATTTTTTTCAGTATGGGCGTATTGTAGAGCGATACCGTCAGACCATAGTCAGAGCATCTTTTTTTTGTTTTGTTTTTTTGAAGGATAGAATACTGTATGAGAAGCAGCATTTGGCTAAAGTGTCGCTGGAATACTCCGTACTTGCATCGGGTTTCAGTCTACAGCCTTTTAAAAGCGAAGTTCGATTTGCGACCAAAAAAAAGTACAGTCCAGTAAATTAATCAAAAACCTCGCACATGGTCACAGCCTGCTCTTGGAACCATTGGAAATAACAAAGGAATGGCCCCGTTCCAACAGCTCAACGGCTTGGGTGGCCATTTCATGAACAATGTCGGCCGCAGGCTTGACGGCGGTAATGGAACCAGCTACCTGGCCCATCAAATACGGTAAGTCGACCTCGACGCCCTCGTCAAAGTCGTGCTCCATGGGCACGATGCCAGCATCGCAAAGCTTCCGGATGCGCTCGGGCTGAGCATGCCACTTGGCAATGTACTCGTTCGTCTTCATGCGCAACGGCCTCCCGCTAATGACCAAGGTAGTCTCGGTGCCGTCAAACGGACACGACACAATCTCCTCCTTGTGGGCGTCGCTGCAGTTCGCCTCCTTGCTCGCCACGAAGCGCGTGCCCACCCACACGGCATCCGCGCCCTGCACCAAAGCCGAGGCGAGGCCGCGGCCGTCGTGGATGCCGCCTGCTGCTACGACGCGGGCCGTCAAACCTTTTAGGAGCGGGGGCTTGTAGCGGGACGCGACGTCCACTACGGCGGGGATGAGGATCGAGGAGGCGATGGGGCCCGTGTGGCCGCCTCCCTCGCCGCCTTGGGCGCAAACCATGTCGACGCCTAGGTCCAGGGCTTTGACGGCGTGACGCGGATGCCCGACCATGTTCATGACGAGGATGCCGGCCTTGTGCAGCCTCTCGATTACCGGTTTCGGCGGCACGCCGACGGCGGAGACGAAAAGCGAAGCGCCCTCGTTGATTGTGATGTCGATCAATTCGTCGAGTTTGCCGTGCGTGTAATCGTGGTTTGTGGCGCGGGCGCCGCCGCCGATTTGCGGGAGGGCGAGGTCGACGCCGAAGGGGAGGGAGGGGTCGTCGAGGCCGGCTTTGAGGTCTTTTATGTGTTGGAGGAGTTGGGAGGGCGTGTACATGAAGCCGCCTACTACGCCTAGGCCGCCGGCGTTGGAGACTGCTGCTGCTAGGGCGCCGGTTGAGACGCGGGCCATGCCGGCTAGGAGGATTGGGTGGGAGATTTTGAGGAGGGAGGTTAGGGGGGTTGAGAGGATGGGTTGTTGGGGGGCCATTTTTTTTTCTTTCTTTGGCCGTTTGTTTGGAGGGAGGGAGGAGGGATGTTGGTTGGTTGGGGGGGGGGGGGGATTTGTAGACGGAGAGGATGGTAATAGGAAGGAATTATTGAGGATGTCTGTCTGTTGAACAATGGAAGAGCAGGACGAGAAGTTATATATCACTTGACGGGATCACGAGAGGGACGACGACGATGTTTTTTCAAAACCCCGCCTTTGCTCTCACGCTGTAGAGTTCTCCGCACCCCGTCTTCCCGGGTCCGTAAACTATCGTCATAACCTGGGGAAAGACCATCAATGCGGCCGAGGTACTTCCCTAAAGCGGAATGGCATGGGATTCTGCGGATCAGCCAGGGGGAGGGAGGGGGCGTCTAATAAGGGAAATCCGGGGTAAAGCTGATGGAGAGAGCGGGCGTCATCCATCTTGTGCTTGCGCCCCCGCTGGAAGAGCACTGTACGGAACATGTATTGACGGTGTCTATGGGGCGCACACAATCCCGCACAAAAAAAAAATTGCGCTAGAATATGCTTCGTACTAGAGGGAATAACTGCTGATTGGGCCAGGCCAGGCCAAAAGAATTGCATCAAACTTCATTACTCCGTACAAGTACACGTACGACTTGGACCCCCAAGTCTCTAAATACTCCATATGCAAGGGGGCGGAGCTGTCCACTCGCCCTCCGGCCCGGTTCGGTTCTATCAAACACCAATCCAAGTGTCCCCCCATTCCCCATTAATCCTCCGTCTTTGACCATCTGCCCTCCGCGAGCGGTATCTATTCTACCTCTGTACCCCGTGTTCCGTGCTCGTATAGATAAACAACAAGATAACATCACCCCCACTAGAAAAGCAGGATTGAAGCGAAGAGGGCATCGGGGCCAAAAAGGCTGAATCAAAATATACACTAGAATAAAAGAAATAAAAATCAAGGCGATACCGAAGTACTGCCCATGGGGTATAATATAAGGCCGGAAAATCGGAGTGGTTGGCTTTCCATTATATCATGGCATCATGGCTTTGCGTTGAACCTCTGATCGCGTTGGAACCAGGCATGTCTCGTTCTTCGTTAGGTTAGGCAAATCGAGGTAGCCTAGCAGGGATGAATTCCCCATCAACAACGACTGGTACTTCTTCTGTCGAAGCTGGTCTTTCTCTTACGACTGACGGCTCCTCGTCACCATCGGCACTATGATGTGTGTGGTCTAAACTTGGCCCGTGGAACTCGCCGTGGTCCTCGCCGTAGTCCTCGTCGTCCTCGTCGTCCTCGTCGTCCTCGTCCTCCGCTCCGTTAGACGGCGTCTCGGCGCTGTGCGTGTGGGTGTGACGAGTTTTTTGAACCGTGAGCGACTCGCCGTGTGTTTCTGGGATACCGTTTTGGTCCGCCATGTTGCTGGGAGCTGTGAAGCCTTTGATGTCTATCATTCCCTCCGAGGGTTCCTTGGCGTAGTGGCGGTCTCCATCTTCCTCGCCGCCATCGCCGCCGCTCTTGGTCAGTTTTCCGCCGTGCGCCATCTGAAGATTTTCGGCTGACGGCTCCCCACTGAGCACTCCGGGTGTCTCGGGGCCAGACCCCTCGGAACCGCGCCGAACGTGGTTGGAGTTGGTCGAGTACACAGAATAACCCGAATAGTTGGAGTAGCCGGACGCGACTGTCGTCCTAGATACTGTTCGTGACATTCCGCCGTCCGCTCGCCGCTTGCCCTTGCTGCTGCGCGTCTTATTGCTGCTTCGATCGTCCACACGTGCCAGTGCCATGGCAAACTCGTCGTCGAGAGGTACCGCGTCTTCCTCGCCTTCGCCGTCGCTCGGGAAGAGATCGCCCCGGGACCGCCACGAATCCGATGTGCTGCCCGAGCCCGTGGTACCGCTTCTAGCTCTACCGCGCGGGGAGACAGGTCGGTGGGCTGACGCCGCCGAGTATTCGTGTCCGCCGCGGTCGTGAGCATTGCCGTCAGAAGGGCCTAAAAGTGGTTCTGTCTCGTCCGGGTGGCCGCCATGGCGCCCGAACGGGTTGTCCTGAAGATCAGCTGCGCTGGGTTTGTACCGCAGGGTGCCGCCAATCTTCCACGGGAGTCTCGCGAGGAAGCCGATGGGTTGCGTCGAGGGAATGACTGTAGGGTCCTCCCGCTCAAGCCCCTTTCTCCGCACATTTCGCGTGCCATAGCTCATGCCTCGTTTGCGTCGCGGCTGTTCCGCTACTTCTCCCTGTCGCCGTCCACCACTGCCGCGTTGTGATCCCGACCCCGCGACGAGCCTGTCCCAGTCATCATGGCTCCATCCTCGCAAGAGTCCGCTACCGCCGTCGTCTTCATCGTACCAGTCATCGTAAAAGTCAAAGACGTATTCGACGTTACCCCGGGCTCGATCGTGTTCGCGACGCCGCCGGGCACGCTCCTCCCTGTCGCCGATGCAAAAGGAAGCGAGGTGGTCGACGCAACCGCCGACAGATGCGAGGCAGGGGTTGACATAATTATGAGAAAAGGACCAAATTCCTGCCGCTGCGTTTTCCGTCACCGTCTCGGCGTTGTGTGATATTTGGTTCCACCGCTGGCGTAGTCGAGGATCTTCGAGAAATGCCATGGTGAGGTTGCGTTATATATATATATATATATATAAGCCTATTAGGTGGGTTGCGTCGCCGATTATTTCCGTGGGAGTATTCGACAGAATCAATGAGCGATAGATGAGCTTCTAGATGATGTCCATGAGGCTGATTGCGCTTGGGGAAGAAATCAAGGGAGGATATTAGACGAGGAAAAGAGACGCTTAATTAGAGAGCGACGGCGGCAAGCCTTGGCTGTGTTTCTAAATGGCTATCGTGGTTGTGTGTTGGGAAACAGATTGATTGGGTGCTCGTCGGCAATGTCGTCGAAGAAGGCCCAAAGTCAATTATGATATCGAGAGTCATCAGCTCCTTTGAAGAGCCGACATATCGGCTGATTGGGGCAATGTACAGATGGATTCGAGAACTTGTGTGGTTCTTTTCAGCTATGGTTCGGAGAGTTAAGGTATCGCGATGTAGTCGAGCTTGAGCTGGTCATGGATGGAAGAGGCGACGGTGGATGTTTCGGTTTTTGACGGGGTTGAGCAATTGGGGCCAGGGCTACGAAGTACTCGGGGCGCATGCTGGCCAAGGAAGGCTGTCTTTGACGAAATGATGAACAGTGGGGTCGAGTCTTCTCCTAGGCATGTACGGAGTACAATACCGGAGTACAATATTACCACCTGTACTCCGTACTCCGTAAATAAGCAGCGTTGGGAAGCTTAGAGTGTCTGGAATATGCTTTTATGGAGAAGATACGGAGTACTCTCCAATTAAACTACTACCAGCCAATTCATGAAGTGAATTACTCGGTATTTTCAATTAAATTCTAAGTTTAGTACTGTCTTCCAAAGTGGAAACGTTCCGTAATAATAGCCTATTTGGAATTGGGTACAGTACGGAGTACAAATAGTACTTGCAATACTTGACCTTGACGAGGATTGTAGTAGTTTATGTGGTGGGGTGGGGCTGTTCAGCTGGCGCCAGATGCTTGCAGGTGCTTGCCGGGGCCATCGAATGAACTCTCCAATAATACTGCGTACGCTGTGTCTTGCTCCATCTGTACAAGATCCTCTCCCCTCTCCAGTTGCTTAAACAGTACGGAGTATTGTTCTCCTTTTCCGAGCTATTTTACTAAAATCCCAACCGGTTTCTGCCCTGGAAGTCAATACCTATTTCAAAGGTCAATAAGAAGTCGTGCTTTCACCGAATATTGAGGAAAAGAGGGTAGATCGCACGCTGTACGGAGTATTCTGATTCCCATTCTAATTCGACACAACAATGCATCCTGTCCATCTACATTATGCGGGCGTCAGTGAAATGCAATGTTTGATCCAATGACAGATTGATTGTCAGAAACCTCCCAATCATGGCCTTGCGTCCAGCATGCAGATGGAGCTGGCGTGGTAAGCGATGTTGGCCTCACAGATTTAGTCTACCATTCTTGCGTGGCCCTATCTGCGGAGTATAGGAAGGGCCATTAAGCAGGCTCGCAAGCTTGCAAACAGGATGAAGACCCGTCCTTACTTACATCTTGCTGTTTTAACATTCTCCTGGGTAATTGCTTCATCTAACCTTTACTTTTGTCCTGCAACCACAACTCCCCGTCTTGTCTTCCGAGGTTCGATGGCAACCCCTTCAGTAGTAGAGGCTGCTCGCAACAGCAGATTGACCAAACTTTTTCACTCGATAACAAACGGAGAAAAGCAACTCCAGTCGAAAAGCGAAACCAAACTCTTCCTCGAAGCTTGCATCCTGCAGTGCAACCAGAAGTCCCCCGTATATTGCGTCGAAATAATCATATCGCGCCCCAACGCCCTCAACGCATTTCGATCCGCCTTTCGAAACAATCTCAGCCATGACTTTCTATCGGAATCGACGCTGGCATTGATCGAAAAATTGGCAGATCCTAACGTGGAGCAGCTCAATGATGGCGAGTTTCTGGACCGAATGGTGAATGCCATCGTACATCCTCCCACCTTTTGGGACGCCGTCTTGAGGGCTCACAAAGAGAAAAAATTGACAAAGGATGGGAACATCGAGGCCTTTGCTTGGCTTTGTCTCCGTGTCGCCAACACACGCAACCAAGAAGACCTCGCGGCGCACATTCAAGACGTGAAATTGATCGTCGAGCAGAAATCTTTCGCAACCGCCTCCCAAGACAAAGTCCGCGCCATCCATTATCGCCTGGAGAAGATACTTGATTCTTCACATGATATGAACGATGCTGCCAATGCAAGCCACAACTCACCAGGCGGTCGCCACGACAACGACTTTGCCGATTACCGCAAGATAGTTATCTTACCAACAAATGACGAGATCATATCCAAAGAACCACCTTACCTGCAACGACTAGAAGACGTCTTCCAAGACCCCGAAGATCGACGACCGCGTGTTTACATTGATTGGCTGTTCCGACTCCTTCGAGAAGACATGCTAGGGGAGCTCCGTGAGGATCTCCAAACCGCCCTAGACGGAAAAGAGAAAAAGAGGAAGCCTGTTATCCTAGGGAAACTGAAATACCTCGGTCATGATCTTGGGCAACGAGCGCGATCCGCATGTGCTCTCCGTCTCAGTTGTGAGACCGGTCTCGAGGCATTTTCCAAGTTGTCGCCTGGAAGAAAACAGAAATACTTGCAAGAAAACAAGAATTTTCTAAAGGACAAGTCCCTTGTAGTCCTTTACCACGGTGCCATAGTGGTGGGATTCGGGACCCTGCGACGTGATGAAATCCAACTATCGAAGAAACCCCCCGTTGTCATCGTCCAGTTTGCATATCGCAAAGCGGTCGAGGGAGCACTTGGCCTCTTGACTCTTGCCCCCAACACGGACCTTCGCCTGATCGTTGTCAACACGGCCATCTTTGCATATGCGCCCATCTTGGAGCGCTTACAGCAGATCCGGGAACTTCCGCTCGAACGACACCTACTTCAACTCCATGGCCACGATGTGCAACTTGACACCGATAGCCTCCCTGGCCAACTTGGTCCTCTAGTCGAAAGCCTAAAGCACAACCAACAAATCAATGGAGCGGTAGCTATTCGGATTACACCCTCGAGGACAATACAAGTCAAGGGTGCCCAGCTCGAGTGTCTCATTCACGGGTTGACAAAGCCAGTAGCCCAAATCCAAGGGCCCCCTGGCACGGGAAAATCTTTCCTCGGCTCTCTCATTGTCAAGTTGATTCTTGGCAAAACTTCCCAACGGATCCTTGTACTTAGTTACACGAACCACGCAGTGGACCAATTTATAGAGGACCTTCTAGCAATAGACGTGCCGAAGACTGACATTGTGCGACTTGGCTCTAAGAGCTCAGACGCGACAGCCGAAACAAAACTAGACAATTATACCAAGGATTTGAAGAAAGCCGGCTTGACAAAAGTCTCACGGGATATTGTCGATACTCTAAGATGCCAACAAACTGGCATTCAGAACAGCTTAAATGCCGTTGGTTTACGTGGTGAACAACAGCCTTCTGCAGTACAGATACTCAATTGGTTAGAATTCGCTGACGGCCAGCACAGTGTCTACTGGGATGCTTTTCAAATACCCGACAATGCCAAAGGCTTTTCTTTTGTCGGGAAGAATAAGAAGCCTTTGTCACCAGCCGATTTATATTCCACATGGTGCCAGGGGCGCGAGACACAAGTTCACAAGGGAATCATCGCAGCCATGAGCAAAACCTCACAAGCTTGTTGGGATGTTGCTCACCAATTGAGAATGACCTTACATGCTCAGTGGTCAAAGTCTGTGCGGGAGGAACAGATTGCAACATTTGGTGAGCTTGTGGAAAGCCACGAGCAGGTGCAAAGGTCAATTGACAGGGAGTTCGACAAGCCCAAGACAAGGATCCTGACTTCCAAAAGGGTCATTGCCTGTACGACTACTGGGGCTGCAATGTACCAGTCCATCATCAGCGGTGCGAACCCGGACGTAGTAGTCGTGGAGGAAGCTGGCGAGATACTCGAGGCCCATGTCATCACAGCACTTGGCCTTTCAACCAAACAACTCATTCTTATTGGCGACCACAAGCAGCTACCTCCCAAAGTCAATAACTATGCCCTTACTAAAGAGAAAGGCGACGGTTTCGACCTCAATGTCTCGCTATTCGAGAGACTTATTAGGCATGGAAATGACTTCAAGACCCTCCAACGCCAACATCGAAGTCATCCCGACATTTCCTCGGTAGCCAGAATGCTAGCATACGAAAACCTAGAAGATGCTGAACAGACCTTGTTCAGAAAGCCAGTTCGCGGCCTTCGGTCCCGAGTGGCATTCGTCCACCACGAGTTCCCAGAGGATGACCTGAATGGAGTGACCGAGAGGCGAGATCCGACAGCGAATGCCAGCAAGAAAAACACTTTTGAGGCACACATGGTATTGAAAACAATCAAGTACCTAGGGCAGCAGGGCTACAAGACAGAAAATATGGTGGTTCTCACGCCTTATTTGGGTCAGCTGTCCCTCCTTCGCGATATTCTCAAATCTGAGAACGATCCGGTTCTGAATGACCTTGACTCTGGCGAACTTATACGTGCGGGCTTGATGACCAAAGCTGCTGCCACTTTGCAAAAGAAACCATTACGACTTTCTACTGTCGGTACGTAAGAGAAAAAGATGTCGAATCGATATCCTTGACGTAACTTCTTGGCACATTCAATGTTGAGACTTGCTGATAAGTGTAAAATAATCTAGATAATTACCAAGGAGAAGAAAGTGACATTGTCGTCGCTTCCATGACACGGAGCAACCAAAAGGGAGACATTGGCTTCCTTTCGGCTCGTGAGCGTCTTGTTGTGCTGATGTCTCGCGCCCGAGAGGGGATCATACTCTTCGGAAATATGAACACATTCACCAAAAGCCTCAAAGGAAAAGACCTCTGGGTCCCTTACTTTGAATACCTCAAGAAGAGGGAATGGCTTTTCGACGGGCTTCCTGTCTTCTGCGAACGGCACCCCGACCAACACACCCTTCTTAAAACACCAGAAGACTTCGACTCGAACTGCCCAGATGGTGGCTGCTCTTTGCCTTGGTATGTCCCTTCCTAATACGCGACGCAATGATTCCAAACATAACATGTTAACTTGCATGTTTTTAGTGAGACAAAGATGCAATGCGGGCATAGCTGCACCCGCCGATGCCATCGCCTCCAGGATCACTCAAAGGTAGGCTGTCGCCAGTTGATTGAACGAACATGTGACCGTGGCCACCAAGAAAAGCGACCATGTAGTGAAAAAGCAGAAAGATGCAAGAAATGTGTCAAGGAAGATGAGGAGACGAGGCGAAGAGTGAAGAGAGATCTGGCAATGGAGGAGGCTCGCCAAAAGGCCCAAGAAAGGTATCGCAAGAATCTTCAGGAAATGGACGATGAAATCAACCATTTAAAACTCACAGCCGCATATGATAAAGAGGAAGAAGACCGGCAAAAGGAACTGCGAGACAAGAGTGCAGAGGTGCAAAAATTGAAAAAGTTGCAAGAACTTAAAAAGAAGGGGAAACTGTCCCAAAGAGACTTGCCGCCTGGTCCTTCGACAGCAGAGGCCAGCCCTTCTGTACACATTTCAGCGAGTCAGGCGAGAGAAGAGTGGGAGTTCCTGAAAGATTCCGAAGGGGCTAGTAACGATGCCCTCGACAAGCTGATGAACATGATTGGACTCGAGTCGGTGAAGCAGGACTTCCTGGACGTCAAGTCGAGCGCCGACACAAAGGTTAGACAGGGAGTTTCTCTATCTAATGAGCGATTCAGCTGTTCGCTTCTTGGTAATCCAGGGACAGGTAAGACGACACCATCGTGTTTCCGCAAACGGCCATCCAAGTACTAAAATCAAACTTTACGCATCAGGCAAAACTACAGTGGCACGTATCTGGGCCGACTTTCTCATATCTGTGGGTGCCGTCTCTGGAAACTGCTTCGAAGAAACCACGGGTTCTAAACTGGCTGGAAATGGAGTCAAAGGGTGCGAAAATCTTCTTGAAAAGATCAAAGACGATGGCGGGGGTGTCCTCTTCATCGACGAGGCCTATCAACTTTCATCAGGAAACAGTCCCGGCGGAAAAGCAGTCTTAGACTTCCTCCTTGCCGAGGTAGAGAATCTACGCGGCCAGGTTGTTTTCGTACTTGCGGGATACAGCAGACAGATGGAGTCGTTCTTCGCTCATAACCCTGGGTTTCCAAGTCGCTTTCCTATTACGATGCGATTTGAAGACTACAATGACGAGGAGCTACTTGCCATTTTCCAACTCCAACTCCATCGCAAGTTTGGAGGAAGAATGAAGGTTGAAGGCGGTCCTGCTGGGCTGTATTCTCGAATTGCTACTCGGCGCGTAGGCTACTCACGCGGCAAGGAAGGTTTTGGAAATGCGCGGGCGGTGGAAAATTGCCTCGCGACAATCGAGAAGAGGCAGACGGCTCGACTGCGAAGAGAGAGGCTACGCCAGGCCAAGAATAAAGAGCCGGACGACTTTATGATGACGAAGGAAGACCTGATTGGGCCTGAGCCATCCGACGCGCTCAAGAGAAGCCAAGGATGGGTTCGTCTTCAAGCCATGACGGGACTACAGGAGGTGAAGGATTCTGTGAGGGTATTGGTCGACACAATCAAGACAAATTACGTGAGGGAATTGGCCGAGGAGCCACTCGTACAGTTCTCGCTGAATCGTGTGCTTGTAGGCTCACCGGGAACTGGCAAAACAACAGTAGCAAAGCACTATGGGCAGATATTAGTCGACCTTGGCCTGCTGTCAAACGGAGAAGTCGTCATCAAGAACCCGTCCGATTTTGTCGGCGCGCACCTCGGACAGTCGGAGGCACAAACCAAAGGCATCCTCGCAGCCACAGTCGGAAAGGTCCTCGTCATCGACGAAGCATACGGTCTGTATGGCGGATCAGGCTCCTCTGGCGGTCCAGACAGCGACCCATATAAGGTGGCAGTCATAGACACCATTGTCGCCGAAGTGCAGAGCGTCCCAGGGGAGGACCGATGTGTCCTCCTACTCGGATACCAAGACAAGATGGAAAACATGTTCCAGAACGTGAATCCCGGTCTAAGCAGGCGATTCCCCATGTCTTCTGCCTTTGTGTTTGCAGACTTTGACGACGACTCGTTGGCTAAGATCCTCCAAGGGAAGCTAAAGGCTGGTGGTTTCGCAGCAACCGAGCACGCAAAGACGGTTGCGCTTGAAGTCCTTCGCCGCGCTCGCAATCGACCCAATTTTGGAAATGCTGGCGAGATTGACATACTTCTCGATCGCGCGAAAGCAAGTCTTCAAAAGCGGATGCTGTCCGACACTACAGCCACACCGGGAGTCTTGGAACCCGTAGATTTCGATCCTGCATTCGATCGGGTAGAGAAGTCTTCAGGTGCAGACATTAGGAAATTATTCGAATCAGACGTCGGTCGTGAAGACTTGATTGTGCGCCTCGAGTCTTACCAGAAACGCGTCAAGGCCTGCAAGGAGCTGGATCTGGATCCGGAGATACCCTTCCAGTTCCTCTTCCGCGGCCCTCCTGGAACAGGAAAGACGTCGACGGCTAGGAAGATTGGTCAAGTGTACTACGACATGGGATTCTTGGCCTCAAATGATGTCAAGGAGTGTTCGGCCACGGAGCTTATCGGCGAGTATGTGGGACAGACTGGTCCCAAGGTCCAGCGCCTTGTTGAAGGTGCGCTGGGACGGGTTCTCTTCGTTGACGAGGCGTATCGACTTGCCGAGGGCCACTATGCTAAGGAGGCACTTGATGAGCTTGTGGACATTACGACGAAACCGAAGTTCAAGGGTAAATTGGTCATTATACTGGCTGGGTACGTGGATGATATCAATTTGCTCGTCTCCAGGAACCCTGGTATGACCAGTCGCTTCCCCGATGTCGTGGACTTTGCGCCCCTCGACAGCGAGTCCTGTCTCGAGCTTCTTATCAAGCGTCTTCAAGCGAGAAAAAAATTGCTCGAAAGAAAAAACAGGCCACTGGATATCTCCAGTCTCACCGATATGCATCTGGCGCTTCGATCAGACTTACTACGTCGTTTTGATGCCCTAGCTGTACAAGATGGCTGGGCGAGCGCCCGCGATGTAGAAAACCTATCCAAGAGCATCTTCGGTTCCCTTGATCTCATGGCTCAAGATCTTACCATTTCAGAGCGAACTGTCTTGGAAAACATGGACAAATTGTATCAGGAACGAGAAGATAGAATGCGACACAAGCGTCCGGAGTTCAGTCTTGGAGATGGATTGGATCGTCTGCTACAAGAAAGGGGAAAGGGTCCTGAGAACCGCCCACTCTTAACATCATGTTCAAAGGCAAGAGCGACAAAAGAGGAGGAGCAAGGTGGAGAGAAAGAGACAGAATTTACAGAACAACCTCCTCCTACTAAAAGCAAACGACTAGGTGTCAGAGACGCAGGAGTAAGCGACGAAGTATGGAAACAACTGCAACGCAGCGCCGAAGAGGAAGACCGCAAAGAAGAAGCCCTCCGTCAATTGAAGAAGAAACAGAAGACTGCCAGCGATGAAGATCGCGAAAGGATTGTTCGAGAAATCGTTAAGCAGGAGGAGGAGAAGCGTAAAATTGAGGCGCAGAAGAAGCGCTTGATGGAGCTAGGTGCATGTCCTGTCGGATTTGCATGGATTAAGCAGGATGACGGATATCGATGTGCAGGAGGATCGCACTGGATGTCGTTGTCTGACTTGGAGTCTCTCAGCAGGTAAACAAGATTCGCGAGCAGTACTCTGTACTTTTTTCATATCATCTCTTGTTGACCAAGGCCGCCTTCGGTTATAAATGCCTTGTCCCTCTAAGTCCATGTCATGCTCATGCCCATCGCATATGATGCTTCTAGTCTAAGGACTGACAACCTGAATTCTCATTCTGGGACCACAGCATACGTGTAGTTTTGAAAGTACATATTACTTTGTTTTACGGTCGAATGGTGCGGCGCATCTTTAGCCTGAGGAGGATAGAGGAGGATAGAGGAGGATATACGGAGTACTCCGTAGAATGTGATTAAATGTACTCCGTAGTTTACGATTCATGCCCGGTCTATCTCCGTACTCCGTAGGCCGTCAAGACTTTCGCTTCTCCTTCGATGCCCAGCGTCCATGTCCAGTCCATGTCCAGTCCATGTGGGCCCATGTGGAGCGTGGCTAAAATTGACCCCTTTCTACGCGGCCGTGCCCTCATTCGCCTCAGCTGAGGAATATTTATTTCAAAGAGCGGAGAAGCACTAATACTCCGTAGTCTTTTCTAGTAAGAAACGATGGCCTGCGCCAGGCGGTCGACCACCGACTAGGCTTCAGCTAGAAGAAACCGAAACCAACTTTTTGGCGACGCTAGAAGTTTCTTTTGCTACGTAGTACAGAGCTGTCATCTTTTTGCGTCCTGTCTCATTTCCCCGTGTACTCCGTACTCCATAATTGAAAGGCGCTAGGAGAGAGAGGGGCAGAAGGGGAGAGTGTCCGAGGAGGTGTGGGCGGAAGCGATGGAAACGATGGAAACGATGGAAACGAGGAATGCAGTATTATGTGCTATTTGCTGGGATATTTCTGATATTGATGGGCTAATGGGTTAATGATGGCACTGCACTCTAACCCACTGCATTACACTGCGGAACGCAGTAAGGGAGTAATAAGGTCAGAAAGTGAAAAAGCCTCAGCCACTCTCGGCCACTCTGGCGAGCCACGGACCCCTCAACCTGAGAGCACGGGCCCCGCAAACGCCATGGCTGGCCAGGCCAGGGTCACAACCTAATAATCCACAGCGCACCACTTCACTAAACTGAATTTTGCCCAATTTTGCCTAGCAAACGAAACAAGAACCAAAAAAAAAAGCAACATCGCTCTTCCTTTCCTCCCATACGGAGCGCAGTACGGAGTACTCCGTAGAGTGCTGACTTGCCTCGACTCTTCTGGCGGAAGACCACTTGCGACTTTTAATCCGTTTATCGACAAGATGGGACACTCGGACCTAAAGTTTACATCTTCATTCGGGTAAAGGATGCTCCATCTAATTCTCTTGTCCTCCATTTTGCACTTTGGAACGGAGTCTTGGTGCATTTTGGTATGCTACGATGCTATGCTACCTCGACGAAGGGGGGCTCCCCTTGAGTGAACCAAGGTCCCAACTCTTTCGCCTGACTCGAGAAGATATGAGGTTCGATGAAAGAAACATCGCAATAACTCGACATGGCTGCACGCATAGTACTCCATAAAGCCCAGCTCAGCAAACCACCCCGGAGCGAGCTTTCTGTGCGTCTTCCAGGGGTCGTCGACTCCAATCGGCGCCGCCACACGGCCGGAGACTTGACGCCCCCTGTCTTCCCTGACCCAGGTACCCGTATTCGCTTCACCTTGCCTAGTATTCATGTGGCCTCGAGGAACAAGCTCTGGGCCCTGTCAAAACATCGGCTCGCCTAACTCGTCGGTTGCTTTCCTAATGCCCCAATTGGTCCGGAACTTGCAGAGGACCGGCCTTTCCCGGATGTTTATGGCCTGGCCCAATGACGGGGGTTATTGGCAGGGCACCCCCCTGGACTCTTCAAAAAACTTTGGTTCTCCTGAGCTTCTCCTTACTAGTTTATAGGCTCTACGGAGCATTTTGTGTCTTGACCTGGCACCAGCCAATCCCCAAATGCAGCAGTCGTCATTTGGCAGGGGCCCGCCACTGGGTACCTGCATTGGTTCATCCCTTTTTTGGAAAGTCCCCTGCGCTTGGATCCGGGCTGGCGTCCCAGCCATGACCTAAACGGGAATCGCTTTTACCATTGCCAGTCCATTCACCGGATCACGAAACTTGGGCCTTTGACCTGCAGATGTTCGATATGAACGAGATGTGGGCACCTCCATTCGCATTGGGCTCGTATCACCTCCCTACTGTGCGCACGTGCCCCGTATGATGCCATTTTTGTTCCGTTTTTTCCGTATTACGTCGACCCCACGAAACATGGCAGCCTTTACATCTCATTGGCTTGCAATGACATCTCGCTCTATCTCCCCCCAGCTCCTATCGTGGAGTTGCGCTCGCCTCGCGCGATTCCTTAGGAAGTGTCTGTGTGGCACTGCCAACTTAGTCGCCAGGCCTGCACGAGCAATGGTAGGACCCGACTCGCCTTGTAAACTAATTTCGGAAAAAGCGAGCCAGCAAAGGCTGGCCACTCGCTTGTCCTCGCATTCGTACAAGGAGTGAGAGCATGAGAGCATGTACTTGTACTGCCATATAGACCCAGCACGCCCACCCAGCCATGTGAAGATTCCTTTCGTTCTTTTCTTGCTTAGGCGCGCTTCTACGGCTTTCCTCTCTGTCACTCGTTCATTCGTTTGTGTCTGTGTCTGTGTCGTTCTCTCACTTGACGGTCCTTTCCGTCGTTCCATTCGTTTCACGTCTTTCGTACGTATCAGTCACTCGCTCCCTAAAAGACCACCAGCCAGTCTAGATCCCAAGCAGAAATACCATAATTAAGTCAAGATGCGTCTTTCCGTGTTTGCCTCGGCCACTCTCATGGCCACGGCCACGGCAACTGCCAATGACTGCAAGACCTTTGTTCGCTCTCGCACTGTCATGACCGAAGTCGTTGTCCCCACCACCCTCGCCGTCACCGAGGTCATCGAGTGTGAGCCTACCAATCCGTTTCCCTCGGATTACTGGCCCACCGAGTGGCCGACCGAGCTCCGCCCTACTCGGGTATTCCCTCCTCCTGCTGCCGAGACTGCCTCGCAGTCCACTGATTGCGAAGAGGACGAGCCCACCACCTCTGGCCGTAGCCCTCAGCCGTCCAGTTCGCTGGTGAAGCCTCCCATCTCCGCTTCTTCCTCGGACTGCGATGACGAGACTACCACTCCCCCCACCAAGCCCACCACTTCCTCTCCCGGACGCGGTATTGAGACTACCTCTGCTTCTGAGTCGACCTCTTCGCCCGTGAGGCCCACCACCACCTCGGACTGCGATGACGAGACAACTACCTCGAAGCCCGTAAAGCAAACAACCACCTCGGATTTTGGCGAGGAGACCACCACTTCGAAGCCTGCCAAGCCCACCACGACTTCCGACTGTGATGACGAGACAACGACCACTGGCCCTTCGAAGCCCAGCACCACGGCTTCGGATTGTGATGATGAGACAACCACCTCGAAGCCCATCAAGCCAACCACCACCACCTCGGACTGCGACGACGAGACCACCAGCTCATCCCGCCCCGGTCGCCCTACCACTACTTCGGACTGCGATGAGGAGACCACAACGTCTAAGCCATCCAAGCCAACAACTACCTCGGATTGTGACAAGGAAACCACCACTTCTAAGCCTGTGAAGCCCACTACCGCATCATCGCGTCCAGGTCGTCCTACCACCTCGGACTGCGACGAGGAAACCACCACTTCTAAGCCTGTGAAGCCCACTACCGCATCATCGCGTCCAGGTCGTCCTACCACCTCGGACTGCGACGAGGAGACGACTACTTCCAAGCCTGTCAAGTCTACTACAACTACTTCGGACTGCGATGAGGAGACCACAACGTCTAAGCCATCCAAGCCAACAACTACCTCGGATTGTGATGAGGAAACCACCACTTCTAAGCCTGTGAAGCCCACTACCGCATCATCGCGTCCAGGCCGTCCTACCACCTCGGACTGCGACGAGGAGATGACTACTTCCAAGCCTGCCAAGCCCACCACCACCTTGTCGCGCCCTGGCCGCCCAACAATCACCTCGGACTGTGACGATGAGACCACAACGTCCAAGCCTGCTAAGCCAACTACCTCGGATTGCGATGACGAGACCACCACTTCCAAGCCTATCAAGCCCACCACCACCTCATCGCGCCCTGGTCGCCCAACAACCACCTCGGACTGTGACGATGAGACCACAACATTGAAGCCTGCCCGTCCTGCCACCACTGACGGCGAGACCACCTTGAGCACTCTCACCAAGCCAGTGGCCACTTCCAGCAGCTCAACCACCCCCACCACTGCTGGAACCGTTGAGACTTACAAGCCTCTTCCCAGGTCGTACCCTCTTGACAGGGTCGATGAGCTCCAGGACAAGAGCGTCCAGAAGTTAATTGACTACCTTAAAAAGAATCCCCAGAATGGATGCACAGTTGAAAATGCTGTTGTCCGTCGCGAGTGGTGAGTTTCTCCACTTGCAATCCGGACCCTAAGTAATGAACAAGCCTAATCTAAACGTTTAGGGGTGATCTCTCGGTTGAGGAGCGCAAGGCCTACACGAGCGCTGTGAGGTGCCTTCAAAAGCTTCCTGCGAAGACCTCCAGGCGTGATGCTCCCGGCGCCCAGTCGCGTTTCGATGACTTCGTCTACACTCACATCAAGCAGACCGACAGCGTCCACAACACGGTAAGAATCCTCCTTGATGCAATATGTGACAAGACCACCAGACACTGACAAAAGACCAGGCCAGCTTCCTCGCATGGCACCGTTACTACATGTACGAGTACGAGCAGGCCCTCCGCAATGAATGCGGCTACACTGGAGCTCACCCCTACTGGAACTACAACCGCTACGCCAAGGACCCGGCCAACTCGCCGCTTTTCAACGGTGACGAGGGTTCGCTCGGCGGCGGCTCCGACTCCAACGGTTGCGTCAAGGACGGTCCTTTCGCTGACATGTTGGTAAACCTCGGCCCGGGCAACAAGGTCTCCTACAACCCCCGATGCCTCAAGCGCTCCATCAGCAAGGAATGGGCGTCGATGACCACGGTGCAGTACACGTACCCTCTCATCACCGAGAGCGAGAACGTCGGCACCTTCCAGGACCGTATGCAGAGCATGCCCAACGTCCACGCCGGAGGACACTTTACCTTTGGCAAGGACCCCGGTGGCGACGTCTACAGCTCCAGCGGTGACCCCGCATTCTATCTCCACCACGCCGGCATTGACCGTCTCTGGTGGGTCTGGCAGCTCCAGGATCTCGAGAAGCGCCTCTTCGACGTCTCGGGCCGTGTTGTCGGTTCGTCGAAGCCCGCTTCGCTCAGCGACACCGTCGACCTTGGTGTCAATGGCGGCACTCGCACCATTGGCGACCTGCTCAATACCATGGGCGGCAATGGTGGCAAGTTCTGCTACATTTACAACTAAGGACATTGTTTTTGTTTTTTTTTAATGCCCCTCTGGTTTCCCACTGCTTATCATTTTCTTCTTTGTCCAAAAAAAAAAAAAAGCACAACACACACCACCTGACACAGGTACGATGATTAGTTCATCGCCAACAGCATAAATATTCTTTACGATCCTTATGGCCAGTTTATTGTTAGGAATTTAATGTTTACTTAGTAATTATCAATAACATGTTCAAATCAACACAACCAGCGCAGTTTCAGTATTTTTTTTTTTTCTTTTTTGAGAATTCCAATGTTGTAGCAAGCAAACCCTGGATGAAAGAGGGCCTACGGACAGACATACGGAGTACATACATACTGACATACTAGAAGCTGAGTAAGCTGGCAATGCTACAACAGGAGGTCATCAGGCCATCAGTAGGGACCGGATGCCGAAGATCTATCTTACCAGCGACCTGCCGGAGCATCTTTGAAAAGACCTGAATCTGTTTTTGCTCCTTTCCATCCTCCCGCACGTTAGTTCCCTTCAGTAGATCGATCTCCCGACCTAGAATTACCCTACACAATCAATCACCACACATCTCATCATGCTACCCCTCCAAAACAAAACCGACGGGCGCAACCGCTTCGCACACCTTCCACTCAGCACCTCAGGTCCCATCAAGACCACAGCTTCAGGTTTAGTTCTCTTAAACACTCCCGCTCTCAACAAGGGCACGGCATTCCCGCGCGATGAACGGGAGACTTTTGGACTTTCGGGGTTTCTGCCTTATTGCGTTGATTCGCTTGAGCAGCAGGTTCAGCGTGCTTATGAGCAGTATTCTACGCGCCATGATAGTCTTGCTAAGAATACGTTTCTTAGTTCAATGCGTGAGCAGAATGAAGTTTTGTTTTACAGAGTGAGCAATTGACCCCGTTCTTTTTACTCATGCCGTCAAGCCGAGTGATGCTGCTAATCGCTCACTCTAATCGCTCCCTGACAATATCTTCCAGCTCCTCCAAGATCACTTGAAGGAAATGTTTAGCGTTGTGTACACGCCCACTGAAGGCGATGCAATCCAAAACTTTTCAAGACTCTTCCGTCGTCCAGAGGGCATTTTCCTTAACATCAAGGATATGGACCGGATTGAGCGGGACTTGTCCCAATGGGCAAAGCCTGAGGATATTGACTACATTGTCGTTACTGGTCTGTTGCCCTCAAAACTTGGACTAACCAAGTAGAGGCGGTGTCATGATTGCTAATTCCAGTTATGGCGTTTTAGATGGCGAAGAAATTCTAGGAATTGGAGATCAAGGCACTGGAGGCATCCTAATTTCAGTTGCGAAATTGATCCTCGCAACGGTTTGTGCTGGAGTCCATCCAGGCAGGGCTCTCCCCGTTGTCCTAGATTGCGGCACCGACAACACTGATTTACTGGATGACGAGCTTTATCTTGGTCTCCGTGAGAGGCGGGTACGTGGTGCAGAGTATGACCGTTTCGTTGACACTTTTGTCAAGACTGCGAGAAAGTGCTATCCGAGGGCATACATTCATTTCGAAGATTTCGGTCTCACGAATGGTAAGGCTCAAGAGAGTGATTTCTCTTTTTCATGAATGGACACTCAAATAATCTCTTTTTTTTTCCCCTTCAGCACGAAGAATCCTTGAAAAGTACCGTCCGGATATTGCTTGCTTCAACGACGATGTTCAGGGAACGGGATGCGTCACTCTGGCCGCCATCGCATCAGCTCTCCATGTTACCGGACAATCATTATCGGACTTGCGAATGGTGGTGTTTGGTGCGGGCACGGCTGGGGTTGGCATTGCGGACCAAGTGCGTGATGCGATTGCTGAGAAGGAGGGTATCAGCCACGAAGAAGCCTCTAAACACATTTGGTACGTCCAGCCCCCCCCTTCTTCTTCTCCGGAAAGCAGAATCAGACCTAATAGCTTGACATAGGCTCGTGGACAAACCAGGTATCCTAACAACAGACAATGATGTTTCGGATGCCCAAAAGCCCTTTGTAAAAGACGCAAAAGAGTGGGAGGGAAGCGACAGAAGACTCCTATCCGTCATTCAGAAGGTCAAACCAAATGTCCTTATCGGCACATCAACAGTCCCCAAAGCATTTACAAAGGAAATCGTACAAGCAATGGCCCAAGAAACCGACCGTCCGATCATCCTCCCCTTATCAAATCCAACTCGTCTCCATGAAGCAGTCCCAGAAGACATCCTAACCTGGACAAACGGTCGCGCCCTCGTAGCCACTGGCTCGCCATTCGATCCCGTCACAGGACCCTGGGGCAAAAACGGCCAAGATATCACCATTGAAATTGCAGAATGCAATAACTCGGTAGTATTTCCCGGAATCGGCCTCGGCACAATTTTATCTCGTGCATCGCTGGTAACGGATAAGATGCTCGTCGCCGCGGTACAAGGTGTATCCGAACTCAGTCCCGCGCTCAAAGACCAGACTGATCCGTTGCTTCCGGGCGTGGAGGTTGTGCGGGATGTGAGTGTCAGGGTTGCGCGAAAGGTGATTCAGCAGGCCGTTAAGGAGGGTGTTGCCACGGAGGAGGAGATTCCGATTGAGGATGAGGTTTTGGACGAGTGGATTCGGGAGCAGATGTGGGATGCTGTGTATCGGCCCCTTGAACGCCCTTGAACGGGGGACTTAGTATGACGGTGAAGCTGGGTCAATGAAGCACTACAAGCCTAGTGAGGGAGATATGTGTGTCCTTTTGATTTATTGCCGACATGGCCCATTGATAAAAGCCAAATCATTCATCTCGTTGAAATGGGCGCGAAGATAGATTTTTAACTCTTCACATTCGACTCTTGGGTCTCTGCGTTGCATTGGTCATGATGCTTAATCTCCAGGGAAACTAGTCCAAAGCGTGCTCAGCGCATTGCTTCTAATAATCATTTGTTTGCTATGTTACCTCCTCCTCCTGGTTTTGTACCTTCGATCCGAAAGCTTGCACATCGAATAGCTCGTCAAGCCCGACCGAACCATTCTTAAACCGACAGTTGCAGTCTCTCTAACCACCCCTACCCTTCATTTGTGAGACTTGGCGCTGTTGTAGGGTTGGTTCATGGTCCGGCAAAAGTAAAATAAAAGAGTAGATTTTCCTGACCGGGTCCTACTCACGACCTCCGCTGCGTAAAGGCTTCCAAAACCTGAAACTTGACCGATGGGTGCGAAATGGGAATGTCCTTCTCCCCGACCTTCTCAGCCCTAAGCTCCTCCTCAGTAACCCATAGGAAATCCTGGTGTTCTTTGGGATCTAACTTTACACTATCCCAAGACCCCTCCACGACATCAGCCTCAAAAACAACCCGAGCATAAAACCTCTCCCCCGTCCGATTAGGATAAACCTGGACGCCAACGCCCAATTCCCTCGCCGCCTTCGAAGCAGGTTGAACAAGACCGCGAAAGTGTTTTGCCACGAGCCCCGCTTCCTCCCAGAGTTCGCGCGCCGCGGCGTGCAGGATACTTTGGTCGGTGGCGTCGGCGCCGCCGCCGGGCACTTCCCATTTGTCGGGCATGGAATCGTGGCTTGCGCGCTGGATCAATAGGACTTTTTGGGCGGCATTGAACACTATTACGCCGGTTGCGAGGCCGGTTATGGGTACGGGGCCGACTTTGGAGGCGTGGGCTTGGAGCCAGGTTGGTGGGGGGAGGAGCCAGGGTTCGAGGGAGGGGTCGTGGGTGAAGATGTAGGGTGGTTCGGCTGCGTTGGGGACTGCGTTGGGGACTGCGTTGGGGTCTGAGGTGTCCATGATGGATGGTTATTCTTAGGTTACGGGTTTGTGATGATGTTTGTGATCGAGTTGAATTGGGAAAGCCTAAGTTTCTTCTGCCTTGTTGGTCCACTTAGTTTTCTTGAACAGGCAAAAGTTTCCAAAACTAACCAATTGTAAAAAGGAAAGCCTTTCTCAGCTCGTCCAGCCAATGCTTTGGATTTCTTGATCGATCCTTGTCACCCATATCCCATATCGCCATATCACGAGGCTCATCGCATCATCAGACGTAAGGTTCTGCAAACGGAATGCATGCAGGGTCGCTCCTCCCTTGATTTTTAACTCCGGAATAATTATGTTCCTGTCCTCGTCGCACCTTCTCATTTTCCTCCGCTGTCCTTTTTCCCAATCCAGATACTTCTCGCGCCACAAATCTTTCCTTCATCTCTTCCCATCTTTCCCCTACAGTCTCATTCATGAGCCAACTTTGTAATGACATAAATTCTGCCCGCCTGCATTGTAAATTCGGTCATCCATTCGATCATGTATGAAATCGAACCCAGCTTTAATAGTTGGAATGCGAGGCGACCCTTTTTTTTTTGCTCTAGAAAAGAGCAATGGGCGACGAGGGTGGGACATTATCTTCACGTTCGAATCTATTCCTCTAAGAACAGACCAGGCGGTTACCTCAATGTATAGGCAAGTCTAATATATCCACAATAAAGACCTGAGATAGATATCACAATATAGACTAACTGTTAAAACCCAAATGAGGTCGGTCTTGGCTAAATTGGATATTAAACTCGGGATCGGCTCTTTGACGCTACATATCTAACACAACTTTCAGCAAGCCGCCCGTGTTAACGAGGAAACTCAGTGATAGAAGCAACAACAGTCTTGCAAGCCGAAGGGTGCAGCCAATAAAACTGCCCATGAACAGACGCTCTGGCTTCGTATCTCCTTTCGTAAACTTTCCCCGGGATATTCTCAACCCATCTCGTCCCGCATGTCCCGCACGTCCCGCACGACGCCGGCGGGCGCTTGCACAAGTCCCAGGGATGCATAATAGGCCGATTGCCCATCTCTTTTCTTTCTTGTTTGGTTTTAACCAAAATATCTAGGCTAGGTCCGACCCTCTGTACCACATCGCGCCAAAAGCTGTCCTTTGACGAGGTGCGCCCAGTCCGGATAGGACTCAGAAGAACCCTGGCTCATCTTAACAACACCATTGCGTTCCCAGAAGTCGGTTCTGGCTGAAATCTCTGGTACAGTCGAGGAGAGAACGAAAAAAAAAAAGAAGAAAATTTTCTCGCAATGGCCCCAATACTCACAAAGGGCCTCCTTGCCTTGGTTGCTCTTTTCCCAGCAATCCGCGCCGTCGCCATCCCTCAATGCGACGCTGCGACCTTCAAAGTGCCCCCGTACCAGCCCATAGGCTGGAACAAGGACACACCAGAGAGCATTAACAAGACGGCCAACGAACTCTGTGTGGACTTGGAAAACTTCCTCAACGAGATCGTAAACACTACGACGCCGGAAAATGCAACGTTTGAAAACTTCATTATCAAACAAGAAGCCAATGCAATTCAAACTGTCATCATGAATAGAATCACATTTTACTCCGATGTGTCTACCGATGCTGCAGTGCGCAATGCCTCCAACCTGGCCTCAGAAACTCTTTCGAAATGTCTAACAGAGCAAGGGCTGCGCAAAGACGTGTTCAACATTCTGGCTGCTGTCTACCGAAAAAACAAGGAAAAACGCCAAGGAATAGATGAAATTGATTTCCGACTCTTGGAGCAGAAGTACAACTCTTCCATTGCCAACGGCCTAGGCATCGAAGATGTAAAGGATGCGAAGCGATTCAAAGAGATTGAGTTGCGTATTAGTGAACTGAGCACCGAGTTTAGTCGCAACTTTAATGAAGAGAATGGTGGTGTTTGGGTGACAAAGGAGGACCTCGAAGGTGCACCGCCGGACTTTATTGCTCGTTTAGAGGAGGGCAAGGGGGAGAATCAAGGATTAGTCAAGGTCTCGCACAAGGGGCCCGATGCCACGACTTTCTTGCAGTATGCGAAGAACGAGACTCTGAGGCTGAAGTATTACCTCTCATACCAAAATCGAGTAAGTTTGTCTCTGCTTTTCGTCCAACATGGCACTCACAAGCATCGTTAGCTCGCCCAAAACGTGCCCATCCTCAAAGAAACAATCGTCCTGCGTGATGAGAGAGCTCGAATCCTAGGCTTCAAATCCCATGCCGAGGCTCGTCTAAGAGACCGCATGGCCAAAAACCCTGAGACAGTCAAAAAATTCCTCGAAGACCTTCGCACCCACCTCGAAGAGCCCGCAAAAGCCGACCTCGCCAAACTCGTAGCTTTGAAAAAGGAAGACTACGAGGCACAAAATAAGACGTTTGACGGAAAGGTTTACGGCTGGGATACAGCATACTACGAACGTCTACTCATCGAAAAAGAATACTCAATCGACAAGGTCAAGATCTCGGAATACTACCCCGCAACAACAATAATTGGCAAGATTCTCGACATCTACTCTATCATCTTCGGCTTCCAATTCGTACCCATCACCAAAGAAAACGTATCCAAATTGAAACCTGAAAATGGAGGCGAAATAGCATGGCATCCGGACGTCCTAACATACGCGGTATGGGACAAGGAATCGTTCGGCAAGGACGACACCCAGTTCCGCGGCTACCTCTATCTAGATCTGTACCCACGCGTCGGAAAACAATCTCACGCTTACATGTCGGGCCTCGAAATGGGCTTTCTCGCAAACTCGACGGTGAATACATCGCGCTCGACAATCGCCATCGTAACGAATTTCAACCCGCCAAGCAACGGAAAACCCGCCCTGCTTCTACACTCGGACGTCGTAACGTTCTTCCACGAGTTAGGCCACGCAATGCACGCCCTCTCATCACGACCGAAATATAGTAGCCTCAACGCGCTCAACGTCGCGCGAGACTTTGTCGAGGCGCCCAGCCAAATGCTCGAAGAGTGGTTCTGGACGAAATCCGTGTTGCGATCTGCTACGGGGCACTACGAGACGGGCGAGCCGATGCCCGTTGACATGATTGATCGGCTCATTTCCACAAGAAGTGTCAACGGCGCCCTGTCGAATATGCGGCAGTTGCAGATTGGCATCTTTGATATGGTCATGCACGATGGCGAGAGCCACGAGCAGATCAAGGCGCTGGAATTAAATTCCAACTACAATGATCTTGGGGCCAATTTGACGGGTATCAAGACCCCGAGGGACTATGACCCCGATAAATACGATAGGTAAGGCTCCTTTTTCTTTTTCTTTTTTCTTTTCTTACCACATCTTCAAGAAAAACTCATTTCTTGTCTCGGTGTCATCCAGAATGGAAAAGGAAACCGATAGATTACTGACCTTGGGCCGGCTCTTTTCTAGCAATTGGGGCAGCTCCGAGGGCTCCATCACGCACTACATGGGCGGCTATGACGCCGGGTATTACGGCTACCTATGGTCGCAGGTCTACGCCCAGGACATGTACAATACCAACTTCAAGGCCGACCCCATGAGCGAGACTGAGGGCCTGCGATACCGCCACTCGGTCCTCGAAAGGGTGGGAATGTACGATGAGGAAGAAACGCTTGAGGCGTACATGGGGCGTAAGATCAATTCGGATGCTTTCTTTGAAAACTTGGGTCGCAGCTCGAAAAAGAATTAACAGTTCCATGATAGCGGCCAGAATAGATCCCACATCGTATTACACCCGTAAAAGTGGTCGGACTGGCAATTCCCATATGGGAACTGGTGGCCATGTTTAAGCTTGAATATTCTAAAGAAAGAAATAGCGATGCTTGGATCTGTTGTGTTGTCTCGAATTCCATTGAACAGAAACAAGGATAATGGAAAGCCTTATATTGGATAGGTATTAATGTCACAGCTGGTAAGACTGAAGATGAACTGCCCGGGTACAATGCATTGATATACATAGACGATACAGTTACACGCTTTGAGGAGTCAGTGCATCTTAAAAAAACCCTGATATCAATCTAGGGTTGGATATCGATCTAGGGTCGGCTAACTGCGGACACGACTCACCTCTTTCTCACCAAGCCTGCATGCGATGCGGCCGAAACCCATCATTGCAGATGTGTCTTGTTGTCTAATCAGTCCAGGTTTTAGGACTCGCCCGTCCTCAGCCACGGCTGGTTGCAGCAACCATCAAATCTCTATGTCTGGTGTTAAAAGCTTGGCTCCGCCTCCGCTTCCCGTCGCACGAAGCCATCCTAGTCTCCAACCTTCCACGCGCCCGACCACCAATCGAGACATGCACACAGGGTATAAATCGTTGAAAACTTCTCCTGTCGGAGCAGACTCGCCTATAATTCATGACGATCCGCAGTCCAATCTCCAATCCACCAACACAAGTCCACGAATCAACCAACCCAAAAAAAAATGAAGTGCTCTACCCTCCTCCTCCTCGCAGCAACCTCCGCCGCCTCATGCCGAGCAGCAACAATCCCGGGACCCGCCGCCTCAAAGCGAACCTGTTTCAAAACGGGCGAGGACTACTACCTCGCCGAAAACGGCGTGCTCAACATCATCCGCGAAGCCTGCATCGGCCCGCTCCAGGGCACGTACAAGAAAGGCGAGAAGCGGGAGCGGTGCTACAACTACGGCCTCCAGAAGCACATTGTGCTTACTGTTACTCTTACGGGTCGGGATGCGCCGGCGCGCAGTATTGGTCGGCGCGAGTGCGTCTACGGCCTTTCGAAAGAGATTCATAATTGTCTTAGGGGAGGGCAGACTACGCGTGGTAACTGGCGCTTTCGGTATGCTTTTTTTTGTTTCCATCCTTTTGCATTGTTCCCTTGATTGCTTGATTCCTTTCTGCCGTTTTCTTTTCTATGAAACTAACCGTCTTTTTTTTTTTTTTCTTCCTGGTATTTAGCGCTGACCCTAACTCATGCGATTGTCCGGCATAAGCTATGGGTATGGGGGGGGGGGGGGAGGGGATTATGTCTTGAGTTTACTCGTCAGGCAAGCAAGGACAAGGACCGGAATAAAAACGAATCGGAAGTTGTGGATTTACAAGTATGCGCAAAATGCACTGTGTTCTATTGCCTTGGTGTATCGATTAATGTCTTGATGATTTTTGTCTACCATAGTTGAATGGGAAATTTATCTTTATTGTAAACGGTCAGTTGTTTGCTGTGTATGTATTACATTACCTTGTGAAGGAAGCTTGACCTGGCTATTATCGTGAATACACGGCAAGTATTATTACGCCATCCAACCTGTTTGACGACTACAGTGGCTGCGGCTAAATGTACCAAGCACTCGTGGCATACATATACTATACAGTCTTATCACTGGAGATTTGCTTGCAAGGTGATTATGAGCATGTGTGAAGAGATTCACTTCCGGAGATGCTAATATCGTCCAAAAAGGTTACCGTGGTCTTGGTATACCATTTGACGCCGCACTACATAAAACCGTAACTTGATGCCCGAACGTTGTAATTCTTTTGCTTCCTTCCACCATCTCGACTCGAAAATTTGCCTTGCCATTTGTAAAAGAAACCCAATTCATCACACTAACCCCGTTTGAAAAAAAAAACACAACATGCTTATTTCTCGGCCTTGGTGAAGGTCTTGGCATAGGGGTTCAAGCGGAGCATGACCTGCTTGTTCCGTAGAGGGTTCTTCTTCTGGACGGCAGTGCGGCGAGTAAGAGGGCCACCCTTGGGGTTGTTGAGGACGCTCTGGGTCTCGGAGCTGTTGATGATACGGGTGAGGTCGGCCTGGGAGACAATGTTGGAGGGGAGGAGGAAGTCCTTCTTGAGGGCCGAGGGCTCGGTGGTGGTGCCGTAGATGGTGTCAAGGGCCTTGAAGGCAGCCGAGGTCCAGATGATGAAGCGACCGAGGTGGCCACCGGGGGCGAGCTGGAGGAGGTTGAGGGCGGTGACAGGGCAGGTCTCGACACCGGGGATGTTGCTGAAGCCAAGAATGAGCTCCTTGCCGTCGACCTCGGGGTGGAAGACGACTAGGGGGCCACGGCGCTGGCGGAAGCGGCGGCCACGCATCTTACCCTTACCAGCGCGTAGCTTGCGGGACTTGCCGACCTTTTCGACATCGGGGCCGGCACCAATGGCGTTCAAGAAGTTGACGGCAGTCTTGGTCTTGGCAAGGGCGCTGCCAGAGACGAGCTTGGACTCGACAACGAGGGGAACCTCGGGGACCTCCGAGACGCGGTGACCGCGGGCGAGGAGGAGAGGGACAACAGCGGAGGCAGCGAGGGCGGAGCAGGTAGCATATCGCCTGAGAAAAAAAAACAGCCCATGTCAGTATACTAAACATGCAAGAAAACTTCAATAAGAGCATGGGAAAAAAAAAAAGCTCACTTCTGGCCCTGGCTGATCTTGATGTGCCACTTGCGGAAGATCTTGGTAGGAGCGAACATGCGACCAGATCGGCACATGTTACCGAAAGCAGCCTGACCAGCACGGTGAGTACCACCACCAGAGACACGGGGGATACGGGCAACAGCACGACCTGAGGTTCCAAAAATGTCAGTATATGCCCTCCGTCACCCAAAATTCCAACAATTGCACTCTCGAGCCCGAAAGAGATTTGTCGCATTGAACGGCAACCCGAGAAGAAAAATTCTTTCCAATCAGGCCCATTCATTGCACCGATTCCCTTGCCCCCCAAGAAAACAGTATTGTCACTAACCAGTTCCCCAAGACTCGGCGGAGGTCTGGTGACCAGCCTTCTCGCTGACGGCGTACGGCTGACGCTTGTTCTTGGCCATGCCGGTGTGCACCTTCTGGACGATATCAGGTCGGATCGGGCTGGTGAAGACGCTGGGCATGGTGTGGGTGGTGCCCGAGGGCTTGCCACCGGCACCGATGATGCTGACGGTCGGTCTCGAAGACATTTTGGCTGTCGGTTAGTATGTGAATCCTCGAGGCTGGAATCAATTGAAGAAAAAAAGTCAGCAAGACAAGTTCGATGCCGGTCCTTCGCGAGGGCGCTTGAGAGTTGGATGGTTTGGGGGGGAAGGATGGGATTTGACTGACTTCGTTGGGGTTGACTTCGAGTTCGTGATTCTGGAGGAGAGGTAGAAAGCGGGCGGTATTCACAAAATTTTAGTTGTGATTTTTTTTTCACTTGGTGGGTAGCCCTAATCGAGAGGTACGTATCTTTTTTTCGGCTCCACTCTGTTTGCCAGTGAGGGTTCTGAAATTGTGGGCCAAATTGTACTCTGTGCTGGCTGACTCATCATGCTTTCTCGGCTCTCAGCTCAGAGTTCCTGGCGCAAAACCGTGGAGCTAATAATAGGCCAGGAGGAAAGCGAGCACATAGTAATATATTAAGTTGGCAATTCACAGTCTGTCGACAGGGTATTATGTACGTGTATATCATTATCATGAATAGGCAACATAGAGAGCAGAAAGCTCCAGATACGACGAGATACATATATACATACACGTATACTATTCCCATTTCTTCCACTCTCTGATGAGTTCGTCGACCGCTTGCTTTGTCCACTCGTCGGCGCGGTTAGCTTTCTCCAGGAGCTCAAGTCGGCTGTCAATGTCCATCTTGACTTTTCTGCGTTCCAGAACCGCGTCTTCGAGGATGTGGGGGTCGTTCTGAAGGCAAGCTCGGTGAAATACGTCTCTCATCCTGCGTGAGTAGAGTTGGCATGACGCAACAGAAATCCGTTGTGGCCGCATATAAAAGTCACGGATGAGGTCATTGTTGCCCGCTACCCGCGGCTGGACAACCTCATCAAAACATTCGCCACATACTGAAAACTCCGGGACGCTTTGCATAACATGCCACCTCGCGTTTGTGACGGACCGGGATTGTTTGCACTCGACAAATCGCGAGAGCCATTCGATGTTCTGCGCTAGGGTCTTGAGATCCGGTGGGCGGCCAAGAGCTCGCGCCCTGTTGCACACGTCTTCCATGACGTCAAAGTAAAGAATGAAACGCCTTCTCTCGGGTGTAAAATGCATGGAGCAAGTGCCCCTCGTTCCCTTCGGCAGGTCAAGGCGCGTAAATGACCCTTTTAGACCAGGTAGAAGAGACTCAATCGAATGTGCACATTCGAAACAGGTCATAAAATCCGTCGTAGCAAAGCCCGTTTCGGGGTTTAAGAAGGAATACCACGTGCGGGACGTGGTTCGGGGGCCGGGACACGACTGTCTCCTCTCGGCGGCTTCGTTGATGACATTCGCGACTTCTTCAAAGAGATGGAGGTCCGGCATTTTATATTTGACCGTCAGCGCCCAAGCCACGCGATACCATCCAGAGCCACCAAAATCGCAAGCAATTCTCCAATCACGGGGCTTCACAGAACACGCTTTGAAGAGGCCACGGTACTCCGTTTTGGCGAAAAATGCAATGTAACAATCGGGGCAAATATCAAATCCACTGCAGCCTGGAAGTGAAAGCCAGTCGGATTTTCCCGCAATACCATCGGCTCTCTTGCACTCCAGTGCGCTCAGACGGGCAGCCTTGAATATGTCCTCGTATAGTTGACGGAAGTTCTGCGAAGCCTTTGGGGCCAGGTCATGGGGAGCAGTACCCGATGCTGGGGGAGGTTGATAGGACCTTGACTGACCCTCAGCATTAGAGGGGGTTGGAGCAGGTGGGTTTCCCTCAACAGGTGATTGGGGCACGGCACGTCGAGAGTTGGGTGGGCTTCGGGGGCCGGCCGGACCAGGGATGGGGATAGGCATGGGCACAGGCATCGCCAGCCGCTCGCGCTGCCGTTGACCCAAACGGTCAGGTTCTCGGGCGCTCATGGGGTATTTGGAGGGCATTTCGTCGTCCTCGGGGTATGGCAGCACGGTAGGGCCATCATCGCCCCGTCGCAATGGGAAGGTTGTCGATGACCGAGGTCCCGATACAAAGCTCTCCTCGCGCGGCGCAGACGAGGATTTGGGAGAAGGTGGCACCTTAGACCTCGACCTAACCGTTGACGGTTGCCGTGCTTGGTCTGGGCTAAGGAGAGACTCGGGGAATCGTGGGTCCTGCACAATGATTGACTTGGGCCGGCGATATGAGCGTCTCGAGTAATTCGACTCCTCATCCGTGCTGTAGTCCTTATTGCTCTGTGAATTGCGACGGCGCGACGGCGGGGGTCGTTTGGACGGATCACGTTCCCCTCGTCGAGGTGGCGGCGATGGGGTCCTACGGCGCGGTACTTGATCACGGCGTGATGGGAAGGACTCGGAATATCTACTGTCATTGGACTTGTGAGATACCCTAGAGGGATCCCGACTCATCGCACTCGAGGCAGGCTGTTGGGGTGAGCGCGACAGGTCGTCCTCGAGAGATTTGTTGGGGTGGTGATTTGGGCGGTTCCAGTCTGGGGCATTGCTCTGCACCGAGGCTCCTCCTCGGTAGTATACCTTCTCTCTGCCATAGGAGCCATTTTTGATGATGCGGGGAGGCGATGCGCGACGATTAGGCTGGCGAGAGTCTTGACGAACAGGCGACCTTTGGCCCTGGGGGTATGCGGAACGGCTTCGGGGGTCAGTTGGCGAAGAAGGTTGCTCGTCAAAACGGGTATGAATCGAGGGCAAATCGTGTCGACTTTTGCGCCTTTCCGAAGAGCTCCGCCGCAGTGACGGCTCGTCACCTTGTCTATCCTGGGTCGAGAGGTATTTCCTAGTAGTATTGGCTTGATAAGGGTAGTTGGCACGTGGCTCGGACTCGTCGGAGCTACTCCGACTGTTCTTGTGTTCGTGCTTCTTGGGGTCCGAGTTTGAAATAATGACGAACTTGCGCTCGGGATTGTGCTTGTACTGGGCTATGTCAATGTCGATTAGGACGGGATCTTGGTCAACGGTGCCGCGGAAGAGGGCTTCTTCGTCCTGACGATGGTCAGGCTCGGAGCCGACCTCCCTGGCAAGGGAGGCAACTTCATCTTCGACACTCGGAGGGGGAGGATATAAGGTCGGAGATGTTGCGCCGCCGCGAAAGGATCTCGGTACCCTGCCGCTGAATGCTGACGAGGTAGACGACAGAGTAGGCGATGTCGAGTAGGTAGGGGGTCTGGAAATGAAATAATACATTGTTAGTCGCTCATCAGTCCAAGCGAATGCTTATTTTCTTCCGTGGCGGACAATAGATTGGAGGGCAAGCGATGCAATGCGAACAAAGGTGAAGGCGGAATGAGAAAGGGAGGAAACATACGGTGGTTGGCTGTACGGCTGGGGACTTCGAGAACGGGCGGTAGGAAACGAGCCTGCCTGGAGCAGACTGTGGATGTCTATTTTCGATTCTTCCATAGTCTCAAGACAAGTGAGACAGAGCACGGGGCAAGCAACTGGTTCAGATACAGGATTCACCGCAGGTCTCGCTCAGAATTTGAAACCATGGTACTCGAGGATTCGAACTTGGAGTAAGCCGGCGAGGAGAGTTTAGGATGAAAAGCAAATTGTGAGATAAGACTCGAAGGGTCTAGCAATGCAGGTGCCTATTCAGGATTAGAGAGAAGGCAGTTCAGGTTGTCGGCTGTGGTTCCAAAGTCGAAGAAGAGAGTCGTACGGGTGGGGGGAGGGGCTTGAGGGGGGAAGACGGAGTAGACTGTAGCGGGGCGCAGACTGATGTTATGGGCGAGAAAGGTGGGGTAATATACTCCATAAGAACTTGGCAAAGTTCTTTAGGTGCCCTGTCGCTTGGGACAACAAAAAGTCCGTGATTCATGTCTGCCCTGTACGGAGTAGGGTTGTTTTGAGGTAACACTGGTAGATACATGGGGGTAGGCGGTGCATTGGATACTGTGTTGAACTCGACTCAGGATTGCAGCATCTCAGGTTTTTTTTTTTTTTCGTCTTTTCCCCTTCCCTTGAAATATTTCCGTTGTTGTTTTATTTTCTTCCTTTAGTTATACATAGTGCTTTTTATCACTAACATTAGGTTGTCAAGTCTCTTGAGAGCCTGTGTTATGGGCTGTAGCATGCTAAATCCGGCCAGTGTCAGTACAACTCCACACGTTACCAACGCTTTATCCAGTTAGCGGTCGACGGGAGTACGGGAGTACCTGATCTTGCTCAAGTCATACACGTACAACTACTTGTACAAGTATTACGGAGTATGGAGTATGGAGTACACAACTACCAGTAACAACAGCAACGTGGTGGGTGTGGCATCAATTTTACAAGTACCAACTGGAAGCCGCCCGAAGTTCTATGGTCACCAGATCTGATCGATATTGTAACAGCGCCCAACATTCGCATTTCCTCATCGGGCTACCGTCGATAGTTGCCAAGTGTCGCCCTCGGTCACGGATTTTTCAGCTCCCACTTCTTTTTTATTGAAAGCCTACCTTAGTGGCTCTGGCTGCCTTTTGAAACTTACTCCGTACGTTTGCGACCTCCTTCTCATAGGGGCGAAGGGCGTATCATGAATCCAACAACATGCAGCCATGTTATGCGGGTTGTCGGACTGGGGCCCAAGTAAACTAGAAAAGATGCGAGAATACCGAGTACAAATTATTATATTATACATTATACAAGTATGATTGGTTAGTTTGGCGGGGATTGATACAACCACCATTTCCCGACCACCCTCTCGACGAGGATCTTTGCGCCGTGCAAGTGAGAGGCATGAGGCATATTGAGCGCATAGCCCCGACACCGACCAGCTCATAGGATTGTTACAAGTGAAGGGTGTACCGCAGATTTGCCACGCTCACTGAGGAATGAAGAACCCTGTGCTCCTCTCCCTCCCAAGACATGTACGGTATATCTGACAGGGCACCAAGTTCTACCCAACGTGACACAATATGTCATCACATCACTCTGCAATAAGAATGCGTTCAGACATCTTGCTTGTGCCATGGAAGTACACGTACTAACTCTGTGGGAGTTACTGAAGCCTACTGACACCGTACCAAAAGAACATCGAGGAGCTTTACTATTTTCTAACTTTGATACACACCTGCAAGGCTTGGGCAAATTTATTCACATCTCCCACCTAGTACATGCAAAAACACAAGCCATATCCCCAGTAACTCGTCCCAAGATACTTTGTACAAGGAGCAAGAGAAGAAGCCTCCCATGGCTTTTTCCAATTCCATATCGCCCGTGTGGTCCAGCTGAGCTTAATAGCGCCATCGAATCATGTGTTTCGGTAACACCCGCTCTCTCAATTATTAGCGAGGTGGAATTCATTTCACCTGGCAACGGGAGCGTACACGTACTGGCCGCAAATAATCACCACAAACATGCTACTACTATTATTAAGGGTCGTTGCCCAGAAATGCTGGCAAGATGATCTAGAAACCAGCCCAAGTCGAGGGTACGCTATCTAAGTGATCTGAGTGTACAGCATGGCACGTCGTCAGTATACCTAGATTGTACACATCTACCAGATTCCTCCCTCGAAGACACGACCTCGCATGTACTCTGTATGCACAATCACTAAACCCAGCACCCTGTAAACACAATGTCTTCGTTCCAGTAGCTGCGGTCACGTACGGCCCTCACACAACTCGGCATTCCCGGGGAGCCGCATGTCCAAACTACCACTGCTGATCTTTCGCATTTCCCACGTTTAACGTGACGAGAACTACCACGGTACTCCATGCGGTGTAAAATCACACAGCGTTTCTCCAGCATTGGAGAATTGTAGTAGTTGTCACACAGTAAATCATATTTGCCATAAGTAGCCCTTCATCACCAGTGTTCCGTTTCGTGCTCGCCTTATTGCCGCTGGGGGCTTCCATCTATGTCGCAAAGAGTTGAGTTTGTGAGAGATTGTGTGGCTGCCAAACTAATCAGCTGGTCGGACTGGTGATACCAAATCGATGGTGTTTCCTGGATTTGATTGTTTAGGATAGAGTATGCGGGTATGGCTTGGCCCTGTTGGGGAGAGAAATCGTCACGCGAGCAGATGGGTAGGGTCGCTAACTTGTCCTATGGAAGGCGACTGGAAACCACACGAGCGAGCTTCGTACAAGCGAGCTTCATATATCATTCGACATTCCCTTCATATTTTATTACTATAGTACAAGAATATGACACAAGTAGCAGAAGCAGCCCACGCCTTTTTATATCCCAAGTATGGCAATTGACGTCCACACCTCCCAGTCCAACCAATGGGAGAAGGCCGAAATCAAAATACATGTGGTTGACAAGTCAGTCGTACCAAATCCGTCACGACCAAAAGGACCAAAAGGTAAAGAAGAGGTCGGCCATGCAACCAAACACCGGACCCTGAGAGCCTGAGTCTTGTCACATAAGAAAATATCCCATGGCGGCAAACCTCTAGGCTTCAAGGGTTTGCGCAAGCACCTTATTTGACAAGGAACTCCTCAATATCCTTATCCTCCTCATCTTCCTGTTCCTGCCTCAACCGCTCCTCCTCCTGGTCCATCAGATTCTTCAAAAATTCCCTCTGTCTCCTCCTTGCCTTCTTTCCCCAATCCGGACCTGAAGCAGTGCTCGCCTCCTCGTCGTCGTCATTAAGCGGAATCGAAGTCTTGGCGCCGCGCAGCTCGTTGGCTGAAATTTCGACGAGCCTTTCGGTTTCTTTGGATTCTTCTTCGTGCTGGTTCATTTGGGAGCGGCCGGACATCTTGATGATGTAGGGGCGGAGGAGGAGGTATGCGCCGACGATGGCGACGAGGCGGATGAATTTTTGCGCATCGAGGGTTGCGAAGGTTGCTTGGAGGTTGCTTTTTGTTCGCTCGTAGAGAACGGTGACAAGGGAGGTGAGGCCGTCCATTTTGGTCCTTGTTTGTCACTTCCTACTTGGTCCTGTCTTGTGATTGCTATTGGCGTACAATTGAGTGCGCGCTTTTTTGACCTTTTCGAACGGAAGACTCGGGGCCACGATTTAAGTTTGGTCAAGTTCTGATACTGATTGATCGATGGGAAATTTGATTAGGCAGGTGGTCTTCGAACAGTTCTTGGATCGAGCACAATGGAGGTTTTTTGTGATGCGACGAATTAAGAGATGAAGAAAAATAGGTTGAGCTTCATTGGTTCGTACAGCCAGTTACAACCACGTGCATATGGAGTAGAACTTGAATTGGACTTGGCAGAAACAATTTTATACGTAGTGTCTGGGCATATGTACGGAGTACGGAGTATGTATTAATGGAACCCTCCTGGTGGGGTTATCTGCCATAACCCCCACTATTATTATGTACTCCGTACTTTAAGAGCTTTATTTCCAAGTGGCTCGCAGGCTTCTATTTGGCTCGTTACACAACTGAACGCGCTGAACATGGCAGTCTAAATCCCCCTACAACTAACCCCGCGCCAAGCAACTTTCCTATCATTCTCAGTGGCTTTTCAGTGTGGCGCGACCACCCACGCTATCGCCCACGCGACCTCACATGATCACACCGACGAACCGTCTTTCGATCTTTGCGAACACTCTTAACATTCTTGCTCTCCTACCTTGGACTACCATTGAACAACCTAGCAGAGGATCTCCATTTTTTCACCAAGTGAGGAGGAATTCCATACTCTCCCCAGTGTACCAGAATTCAAGACCGCGCGACGAACTCCATACAAGAGAGATCATAAGCCAAAGCGGTCCGCAGCCCAGCCAGAAATATCCGACGCAATACGCAATGGAGGTTCCGAACGACGAACGGCAGGAAGTAAGCTCAAATCTAAAAGCTCCATTGAGAATCTCGCAAGTCCTGCAGTGCTGACAATCTTGTTCCAGCGCCTCAAGGCAGCCCTTTGGTTCGCGGTAGGCAAAATGGTGGATGAGGAGGTACTCAAACGCAATGTAAGTATACTATCGGGAAAGAAAGAAGACCAAATGGGTATGATACTTGCATAAAGGTCAAGAAGGTGAACGCTAACCCAGAGCCCTCCAGCGAAATGCCACACCCCAATTCATCGGAGCCCTCACAGAAACCGTCTGGACTCAAATCGGTATGTCACCTCTTCCTCCCTTATCCGGCACCGGCTTTTGAGAGGTTCCTGTATCTTTCTTTAGCCCACGCCCTAATTCTCATTGCAGAAAATGTCGCCCTCGATCTCGAATCCTTCAGTCGTCATGCGGGCAGAACCACCGTCACGACGGACGACGTTGTCCTTCTTGCACGGCGGAACCAGGATTTGCATTCCATCATCAAGGGGTATGTTGATGAGCAGAAGGCCAAGAAGGGAAGAAATGGGGCATGAGGCTCTGCGTATTTGTTCTACAACTTTCCTCTCTCTCTCTCTCCTGTTATTCGTGGAATCAACTGTGGTGGGACACGCGCGTGATTTTTCTCCGTTTGGCGTGGCGTTTTGGCTGGTATGGGACAACAGAGAGATGGCATCCCTTTGCAATTATTTTTTTTCCTTTGGCTTGAATCTTGATTGACATTTTCCATTTGGTACGTGTCCTGTTTCGCAGCATCACGGGCATTGATGCGTTTGCATTGACAAGATCCATCTTCTACATCTTCAATATGGCCGCCATGCCTCTATTGGATGGTCGCACCGCACGAGACATCAACGAGGAACCTCGCCTCGTCCGCCAATCGCGTACAGGCAAGCGCCGCCTCAGCATCCGTAACAACAGCACTAATAGCTTCCTTTTTCTCACCAAACTCCCGCATCAATTCGTAGTTTCGCTCCGATACCCGCGTCGCGCCAAGTGTGGTAGCAATAGAAGTGATGGCCGGCAGGGTAACGAGGGATGCTTGCCATCACGGAGGCTTTGCGGCTATCTGCGCCGACAGTTTCGACAGCGAGAACGCGAGGTCGAAGACTCGCCGGCCACAAGTCCCTCTGCACACCCTCCACAAGTCCAACACTGCAGACTATTCCATCCATGTTGGCGCCCACATGCGCGGGAAGCTCATCAACAATAGTAGATGCGCCGGCCCAGATATCAGTGTGGTCAAACGGCGGAACATACACGGCATTTGGGTCCTCGTCCACGGAATTCTCTCTCATATGTCGGTCAGCAGCAACCCAGTTCTCTCCTACTTAATGAACTGTGGCGCCAAGGCCCTCCAACTTTGCAATGATGAAAGGCGTCGTCGTAAGAGGAACGACGATTGTGGCCTTGCGGTTGAGAGAGTCTGGGCCGCTGTGACGGAGGCTAGGCCGGCGTTTCCGCCCAACAAGCAGTATACGTGGGCGTCTGCATTTATAGAAACGAAAGGAAGTGGCCACTGTCCTTTCCTCGCCACTTGAAAAGACCTCTGAAGTCAATTCAAATGAGAAACTGGAAGAGACCGACGACGTGATTGATCCCATCCAGCTGTCTCTGTCTGTACTTGGTCATCGATTCATGAGCATCGCCGACCAAATGGGTGTGTCACTCAGCATCAAACAGCGACTACGTGTAGACTACTCCGTAATACGGACCTCATTTCAATGGGACGAAAAGAGATCCAGGCAATCGAACGTTGCAGGAGAAGAAAAAAAAACAAAAAAGTAAGAAATGCTTTAGAGCAACCCTACCAAGGCAAAAAATACTGAATAACAGAAAAAAGAGTAAAAAAACATACAACAGCGGGGATTCGCTGGTCGTCACCGACCCAACTACTAGTCCACCGGTTCCAGGCTTAACTAAGGGAGAGCGGACGGGATCCCGTGTATTCCTGAACCTATGGTCGTATGTACCAGAATGCCTTCTTTTTCTAACTATATAGTTCTCCAAATGTACGGAGTAGAATACATATTGTAAATACCATCAGAAAATGGCCCATCTGTGTTTCTTCATGAGAAACCATTCGACAAAATGTAACTAATATTGTTATCCTCATTGCAAGCCCCTCCTAGCCAAGCGCTGCCATAACAAGCTTGTTGCCCCCATTAGCGTTAACAGCCGCACCATTGACCCAGCGACTCCTCGCTAGAAAGAACCCTATGTAACAACATAATCAATGTCACCTGGAACGCCAATCCGCTCCGCAGCAGTGGTGTCTCGAATCTGTCCATATACAACCCGGCAGCATCATGTCCTGGCTGGCCTTGATTGAATCGGTGGCCGTTAAGCCGACAACAACATTGTTGAACTTCGCATGCGTCAACTTTGAATAGGTTTCGACAAGGGAGCATGTACTTGTATAGCTTTGGAGAGCGGCCTTCCTTGCGAATTATTTTTTCGCCCAAACCCAGTGTCAGAGGTAAATTTTCCGAGTCATTAGCCCCTGGGTGTCCCGGGCACGGCTTCCATTAATAGTCATTGCACCTTCCCAATCATCCGTCCGTCATCCTCTTCCCATACGATACATGCCATTACAGCCCGATAGTCCTCCCTCTACCGATTTTTACCTCGGCGCCGCCGTTAGCCATGCCAGTTACGTTTCCGCTTGTAAACGGCCGCGCGATCGATTTCGACTCGGCGCGTGGCAAAGAGGAAAACACCCTGAAACGCTTAGACCGGTACCAGGAGACGCTTAAAGTACGGGCCTATTTGCAGTCACAGCAGTCGCAGGGCAATATACCGAGACTTGTTGCCCACCACTTTGGCCTTCACTACCAATATAACGACAACGGGCCCGATGACCCCCTGGCCTCCAACAAGGGTAGCCAGAGCCCGGTGAGCCTGTTTCTCGCATCACTGTAGAGTCTACGAGTTCGTGGATCTGCGGGAGCTTCAACATGTGTGTTCCTGTCACAATAGCCGGGCATGGAAACAGGGGAGAGGTTAGTAAGCTCCTCTTGCAGTGTCCTATGGCTTATAGGCTGGCTGGTGCGGCCGAGGAGAAAATGCGTTGCGAAGTGGCCACCTATATTTGGATGCAAGAAAACTGCCCCGAAATTCCGATACCGCAACTCTATGGCTTTGGCTTTCCGGAACGTCCTCACGTAAGTATCTCGTTCTGGCCTCGACTCACCACGGTCACTGTGTACAGTGCTAACGATTGCTTAGTATACCCATATCTCAATTACGCCATTTTATAGGAGGTGGATGCGATACCTTCAGCGACAAATTTGCCGTTTTTTTTTAGGTGGCGAGGGAAAAAATGGCGGGTGAGCGGAAGGTCTTCCGTCATTCGCCTGGCGGCGCTTGGTTACGGCGCAAACAGGTCCGTCAGTAACCAGAGTGACCTAAAAGTATGGAAAAGGATCGATACTTTTTTGTGTGTAAGTTGAGTTGCATTTCTGATCTTTTTGAGGATAAGGGCCCAAGTTTCAACTATCTAAAGAGATCTCTGTTGGGCTATTGGTATGTTCAATCGGACCACCAGTAAGTACGTCTAGATTCAGGAATTGGATCGGGCCCTCAGAAAAGAAAAAAAAGTTCATACATATTGGCACTTAATGGTCTCTCTGGACAACTATGACAGAGGACAAGGTCTATGTATTAAAGAAACGGTGCAAAATATTTCTAACCCTAACCCGCTTGTGTATACCAAAGATTGACACTTCACAGCATCGAGCCACGAGAAAGCATACCAACTTCAATCAAGGCAGGTTGGGAAATATTCTATCCTAGAATATACATACATACTTACAGAGTTCATATATCACCTAGACTTTTCTTGTTACACACGAGGGGCCTTTTGGAATTTTGAATGATTCTTGCAAGTTATTAGACCCAGTACTGTTCTGTTTGATTCACGTTGTATGAAAATATTACGCAAAATAGATAAAGGAGCTGAAAGAAAAGGCAACTGCCCTCGACACGTAAATGACTGTATTCGGTCAGCCAGGTGTCCCCTTTCCTCCTTTCTCGCATAACGAACTATGAGGGCAGACATGAAAAAAAAAGAATCGAAACCTCTGTCTATAACCGTGCAAACCGAATAGCCCCTGGGTTAACAAGAGCTCATGCCAACCATTATGAAAATCTCATTGCGTCTTCCTCGCGTGCATTGATTCTTTGGTAGACACATCACCATTCTATCATACGTAACTTTTGGCCCCTCGCGTCATGTTCAAAAAAATGCATAGATGCCACTGTGCATCATTCCCGAATGTCTTTGTTTCGTTATATCCACTATACCCAGACGTCTCCTCTCCCAACAAGCTGTGGGATTAGACAGCTCCGGCCGAAATCATCTTCTTGCGGAGGAAGTTCTTGTAATCCGATATCGAGCCATCCCAAGAAGTGATGGTCTTGTTGTCGCACACTAAAATCTGCTTGGCAATCTTGTCAAGAAGACTGTGGATGATGTTAGCAAATGGAAGCCAAGAGATACAGAAACGGCTTCGCAAAGACCAGAACTAGGGCTAGGAACGAAGTGAGCGGGAAAACGTACCGGAAGTCGTGACTGACAACGACGACACCACCGGTGAAGGCATTGATGGCATCAGCCAAACTGTCAATGGTAGGAATATCGAGACCGTTGGTAGGTTCGTCGAGAAGAATCATGTTGGGTCCCTCAATGGCGAGAAGAGCGAAGACGATTCGGCTCTTCTGACCTTCGGAAAGAGTGCCCATAAGCGCAGTCTGCGAATCACCCGTGAGACCGTAGCGTCCGAGCTGTCCACGCCAATACTGGTAATCTTGCGAGATGTCCTTGTACTTGTCACGCACAAAGTCGAGCGACGACTTGGTGAGGTCGAGCTGCTCAGCGCTGTGCTGGGAGTAGACACCAAGCTTCAAGTGGGTGTGACGGGTAACACTACCCTCACGAGGCGAGAGCTTTCCAGTCATGAGTCGTAGAAGCGTGGATTTACCCACACCGTTGGGGCCGACGAGTGCTGTACGCGAGTCCATATCGAAACCGAGGTCAAGGTTCTTGTATAGATCATCTTCCTCCTTTCCAGAGTAGGAGAAGCTGACCTTGTCGAATGACAAGACTGGGGGGGGTAGTTTCTCGACGTCTGCGAAACGGAATGTGAAGACACGGTCGGGAATGACGGGCTGAATGAAACCATCGGCCTCCATCTTGTCCAAAATCTTTTGCCGAGACTTGGCCTGTCGAACAAGATTGGCATATGTACCAGCGCTGGCGATGAACTTCTTGATGTGGGCAATTTCTTCTTGTTGTTTGTGGTACGCCTTCATCTGGTTGGTCTCCAATTCGGAGCGCGTCTTGATGTAGGTATCGTAGTTACCACCATAGTACATGAGCTGCTTGGCTCGCATATCAATCATGGTTGAGCAGACACCGTTCAAGAAATCCTCTGAGTGGGACACGAGGACGAGAGTGCGGTCCCATTTCTTCAAGTACTCTTCCAACCACACACAGGCCTCAAGGTCGAGATGCGCAGTGGGGTCATCGAGGAGGAGGAGCGAGGGCTTGACGAATAGAGCCTTGCCTAGGGCGACACGCATTCTCCAACCACCAGACATGTCCTTGGTCTTCTTGTGAATGGTGGTCTTGTTGAAACCAAGACCAGTGAGAATGAGGGAGGCGCGGGTGGCGAAGGTTGAAGGATCCATCTTGTCCATGTGCTGGAGGAAATCATACATGTCAGAAAGTTGAAAGATATTTAAACGACGGGAATGAGAGGAGTAGAAAGAAAACGGGGCAAATGTTTTGGTGTGAGGTTATTCACTTTGAACATACCTCGTAGAGATCCATGAGAACCGGACTCTCGGGCCCCTCTTCCTCGAGGAGCTTCTCGGCAAGCTGGTCGAGGCGCTCAAGCTCATTTTCGGCCTCCTTCACAACCCATTCGAGAGCACCAAGTTCAGATGGCGGTGCACCCTCGTTTAGAAGGTAGATGTCGACATGTTCTGGGATGGGATATTCACGGCTGGCGATGGCCTTAAGGAAGGTACTCTTACCACAGCCGTTCTCTCCCAGTAGACCATATCGGCGGCCGTATGTGAGTTCTAGGATGCTGTCGTTGATCAAGACTTTGCCGTGGAACACTAAGCTGGTACTGGTGATTTTGATATCCTTGCTGGTGGGTGTAGAGGCCAAAACACCAGTTGTGACACGCTCCGAGAGACCGTGCTTGTCCATCTGTTCGGTCAACCGCTTCACCTCATCCAACTTACTATCAGAGGTGGCAGGGGCATCGCTTTCGATGACATTGCCGTTGGCATCGAGGACAGGCTCATCGCCATTGACCGAACCAGCGGCGCTTGCATTTTTAGAACCAGCCTTCGAGCCGGCCTTGGATCGAGAGGCGACGGTCTTCTTTTCCTTGCCCTCGGCGGCCTTCTTCGCGAGACGCTTTTCCTTCGAAGAAGACGGTGCCATGTTGATTATGGAAAGGGCGTGTCAACTTTTAGAAAATATCTCGGGAGGACCTGAATGGGCCCAATGTTAATGAGGGGCTCTCTAAGTTACGTTGGGATGTGTGAAGCGAGGGGGAGGGGCACCAAATATCAGGCAGGTACCGTATTATGCCGGGCAAACTTACCGCTGAGAACTTTCGAAACAACACTGATGAAATGAACGAAATGAGAAAACTTCCAGAACCTCGAGGCTTGGTTGTTTTCAAGAAGATTGTTTAAAGTCGACTGGAACGAGGAAGTGGGGGAAAGATAATTCTTTGGTGGGGTAGTAAATTTTTGATAGTGTACTTGGTAAATACTTAGACAGTGTGAAGGTGTTGGGTGGCGGGGTGTTGGGCGGCAGATCATAAAATTACCAGCCAAAATCGCATGTGAAAATATTAGACAAATTACTAGGTACAAAATATACGGGGGTTAGATTTTAGGACTATTTTGAAGAGTTATTACGAAACTCACGTTTTGAATAAATATGAAAGTTTCTGTTGTTTGATACCGATTTGCCCCGCCTCAGAAAAGTTTTTTTAATCATTCCAACCAGAGGCTGTGCATTTGTCTGTCCAACTCAAGGTGGGGCAGAATGGACGACATATTTCACACTGTGCAACGCCTAATATGTCATGCCTCCACCTCACCAATGACTAAGGCCAGCTTATCGATAATAATTTTTTTTTTCATAGTTCGGCCGCCCCTTTGCTCTCGTCGCGATAGCAGTCTACCAAGGCTTATGACGCGACTCTGTCTAAATCATCAAACATGAATTTTCCAGGGATGGGTGGCGTGCCTCAGGGCATGGCACAAGACCAACAAGTGATGATGGAAAAAATGGTTGGTATTCCCGGAATCGACTCATCCGCAGATTGAGATACTAACTATAACACTTAGATGAAGGAAGGCATGAACAACTGCTTTGTCAAGGCTGGCTTATCAGGAGTTATGGGATTCGGCATGGGCGGTCTTTTCGGAATGTTTATGGCTTCTGTATGATATTGTGCCGTCTCATTCTTTTGGAACTATGCTGACTCTTATCTTCCAACTTTTAGATGTCCTACGATACTCCCTATCACACTATGGCCCCCGGCACTACAAATCCCATCGCATCCCTCCCCATGCGCCAACAGTTAATCCACGGCTTCAAAGATATGGGTAGCCGATCATACTCAACTGCCAAGAACTTTGGCAAGGTCGGCGCGCTGTTTGCTGGTATCGAGTGCGGAGTCGAGGGACTACGAGCGAAGAACGATCTCGCAAACGGCGCCATCGCTGGATGTATGGCAGGCGGTATTCTAGCGAAGAACGCTGGACCGCAGGCAGCTCTCGGTGGCTGCGCGGCCTTTGCAGCCTTTGGACTGGCTATTGATGCATACATGCGACAACCGTCAGACGAATAGACGAATATAAAACAACGGCGATGTGCGACATCGGAGCCTGACATGGCTCTATAATGATGGCATCGGAACTGACCTGTTGCTTGTGTACATATACTTCTTACTTTTTTTTCTTTTTTCATAGATGGGCAGGGATTAGAGGAGTTCAGGTTTGGCTATGGCATCCGCATCTCCGCTTTCTGCCAGCGACTCCATGTGATGAGCTGATGCTGGTATGATACCAATATTAAAAGACTTGATTTATTCATTTACTTTTGTCTACCTCATTAAAGAAAAAAAAGAAAAGAGAGTCGTCGCATCGCATGAAATAATATCGCCATTATGACACCCCAGGCTTTTTCCGGAGTCTTGCGGGTCCTAAACCTTGTCGGATCTCATCAAGCTGCTCCAGGCCGGTTTGAACCTTTGCGTTCTTCCTTGTCCGTTTGCCTGGTTTTGAGAAGCCACTCAGGAACTCGTCCATGATGGCGTCAAAATTACTGGGCATTGGGCCTTGGTTAACGCTGGATGCGGAAGAAATCTCGGATACAGAACCCATGTCATCGAAGTCGGCCTGGTATTGCTCATCGAGTTTGTCGAAACGAGCATCAAGAAGTGTCATCTGCTCTGTGCGAACGAGAGAAGACGAAGACATGGAATAGCTGGAGGCACTCGTTAGGGCACCCTTTCTCTTCTTGCGCCGACCACCATTCGTTGTCGCTGTCCAAGCAGAAGACTGCATTTCTGAGCGAGCGCCAGGGCCCGCAGACCGCCCTGCCTTTTGGTCGTTTTTGAATTTCTTAAAATCTTCAAGCCAGCTTTCAGACGGAGCTGTGGGCTCAACTCCGACCAGCTGGGGTGCCTCCTCTCCATCTCTATCTTCTTTGGCGGGCTTTGCTGTTGCGTCTGATTCCCAGCCATCTTCGTCGTCGTAAAACTCGTCATAGCCCTCTTGATACTCATCATCATCAAGCTCTTCGCCATCCTTTGTCAACTGATTAAAGATATCCTCGTCATCGTCGACAAAAGCCTCGTCTTCAAGGGCTTCAAGGACTTCTCGAAGGCTAGGGTCCATATCAGGCTGCAATCCAGCAATGGAGTCGGGGATATTTTGCTGAGCTTCGTAGGTGAGACGCTGGAGATTTTTTGACGGCAAGACAATTTCATCGAGCATGTTACTCGAGGTTTCTTCGAGATCCATTCGCTTCAAGGCATCCTCCAGGGATTCCTTTTGCTTTGCCTTGCCCTTGGAAGTAGCCTCAACAAACACAACGTTACCGGCTCCCGTATTTAGATCGCGAAGATGCTGCATGTAGTCGTACTCGGTATCGTCGAAAAAAACACCATGGTTGGCGGCCTCTCCTTCGTTATCGCGAATACGTTCGGCCTCGGCTCCTAGCTCGGAGGCCAGGTCATCCAATCCTTTGACTTTCGATCCTTCCTGTTTGGATACAGGGTTGAGGACCATCTGCGGTGCATTTTCATCGTGGATAAGGGGGTCATTTTGCGGTCGATGGACTAGAGTGAAGTGCACAGCACTCTTCTTGTCGCTAAGAGGCAGTCAGCTCAGGACATTACAAGGGTTTGGGGGTAAGAGGCGCTTACATCCACTTCCCGCGAGCCATAGTAGTGGGATACGATCAGGCCTTTTCTGTATAGTGCTCAAGTCTGGTAAGGCTAGAATGAGATGGCAGTGTGACCTTGGCTGAAAGACTGGATCATACGGTGATGGGCGGCAACAAAAAGTGGGCAGTCTGTCAAGTCAAGACCAAAAAAAAAAAAAAAAAAAGCCCAAATTTTCTTAGGCGGGGTGGAGGGGTTATTTCTTATCTTATCGATTTATTCGCACTGGCAAGTTACCGCATTTGTACACACGATATACAGTGTGAAGATTTGCCACCCACTTAGTTCTCCTCCAGATATTAGAATTAATCAGCATGATACCATCATCTTTTTGACTGTTTCTGCAACCGCCATTGCACTCTGCAGGCACAACTCCCCATCGCGATATATCTATCGCATTTTGTTGCCTGTTAATCAAAGACAATTTTTGATAAAGGACGGACGAAAAAACCGCCAAAATGCCTCGCGCAAAGTCGAAGAACCTTTCCGGCCTCGGCAACTCGCTGATGAACGACCGTTTCGGAGGCGGCAGAGGAAATGACAGAAGACGAACCACCGCTGTCGTTCGAACCAATCATGGCACCGGAGAGCAATACATTACGAATGACAAAAAGGAGGCGGACTGGGTTAAAATGCGATCCGTTACGGAGCAGGGCGCCCTCGACGAGTTCTTGTCCACTGCTGAACTTGCCGGCACCGATTTCACAGCGCAAAAGTTGAACAGTGTCAAAATCATACACACAGACCAGAAGAATCCCTTCCTCCTGTCTGCTTCAGAGGAGAAAGCAATTTTGGGAAAACATAAGACACACCGAGCAAAGTTGACGGTACCCCGGAGGCCAAAATGGGATGAGAAGACGACACCCGACCAGCTCCACCTCCAGGAACGCGAAAGCTATATGAACTGGAGGAGGGGTCTCGCCGAACTGCAACAGACACACGATCTTCTTTTGACGCCATTTGAGCGTAATATAGAAGTCTGGAGGCAGCTCTGGCGTGTTATCGAGAGATCAGACCTCGTAGTTCAAATTGTTGACGCCCGCAACCCCTTAGCTTTCCGTTCAGAAGATCTCGATTCATATGTCAAAGAAGTTGATCCCAACAAATCAAACTTGTTACTCGTCAACAAGTCCGATATGATGACGGAGTCGCAAAGAAGAGCCTGGGCAAGCTACTTTAAGAAGAATAAAATCTCTTACAAATTTTTCTCTGCTCGTCTAGCGAACGAGCAGAACGACATCTATGAAGAAGACGAGGGGGACAGCGAAGCCAGGGCAGTTCCTTCGGTGACTGATAGCAAGCCTTCGCGTGGCGAGGACGAGGTTTCCCACAGCGAAGATGAACTCAGCGAGGCAGAAGGCGGCGTGCAGGTCGGGTCTCGCGGGAAGGAACCGGAAAACGTGCAAGTACAAGAAGATGCGGAAGATTCGGATTTGAGTGAAGATGATCACAGCGAAGAAATCACAGACGAAGACATCCGTATCATCACAGTGGAAGAGTTGGAGGGACTGTTTTTACAACACAAGCCCACTGACGGAGGTAAGCGACGAGAACCACAGTCCTGCTTCCCACAGTTTCTGGTATGCTGACATTTTTCGTCCTTTCCCTTTTTACTAGATACGGAGCGAAAGCTACAAGTTGGTCTTGTTGGTTACCCCAACGTTGGTAAATCGTCTACCATCAACGCCTTGACAGGTGCCAAGAAGGTGTCCGTCTCAGCAACCCCGGGAAAGACAAAGCATTTTCAGACGATTCACCTTAGTGAACGTGTAGTACTCTGCGATTGCCCTGGTCTCGTATTCCCTAACTTTGCAACGATGAAGGCAGACCTTGTATGCAATGGTGTTCTACCGATTGATCAAATGAGAGAGTCTATGGGCCCGGTTGGACTCGTTGCTCAGAGGATACCTAAGCGCTTTCTCGAAGCCATTTACGGGATACACATCAAGACTCGGGCGCTCGAAGAGGGCGGTACTGGTATACCCACCGCCTCCGAACTTCTTACGGCCTACGCAAAGGCTAGAGGATTCACGACACAGGGCCTTGGCCAGCCCGACCAGTCTCGTGCAGCTCGATATATCCTCAAGGACTACGTGAACGGCAAATTACTTTACTGTGTTCCACCGCCGGGAACGATTGACCCTGCAGAATTCAATAGAGAGCTGTATGACGAGCTTCACCTACCCGAGAAGCGTAGGGCTGCCTTGGCCGGGTCCTTTGATGCACTCTCGCTCGCCGACTCAGACATTGCTTCAATCTCTACTGAGGCGCAGGCCGTGCCAATACAAGGATCCAAGTCGGCAAAACTGGACAAGGGCTTCTTTGGACCTGGGGGAGGTGGTGCCGGGCATCTCCGGCAGCCGTTCAACTACAAGTTTACCGAACAGGGTCGTCAGGAAGCGGCCAAGAACCTCAGCGGCAGAAAAGCACGCACACTGATTGCTCTTGAAAGGGGACTTGATCCCAAGGAGGTCCAAATGGGCTCGAGCAAAAAGCACTTCAAGGGGACGCCAAAGGCAATGAGGGGAAAGCAACGGGGCCAAATCAAGGATGACGATGACTGAACAGCTCATGGGTTCCTTGATGCTTCTTTTTTTTTTCCTTCAAAAAATCCCAAAATAGTACGATGAATATTGCAAGCGATAGAAGAAAATGATGCGCGATGGCATTAAACCTGGCCGTTCTGTGTGGCCTGGCCAGAAAGGAAGCTAAAGATGGAATGGGACGAATGAGGAGGCTTGAAATAGTATTCTCGGGAGATAATAATTTTACCACGATGAAGGTACAGATTGACCGCGGGAAAGCTCCACATTAGCGGGGTAGGTCATTCGATGTGGTCTGTTTGGGGCGATGATGGAACCTTAGGAACAATGAAAGCAGCCGTGGTCGACCTGACGATTTACTCGAACTAAGACGAGCAGTGGGATTTGTACTCCGTAAGCTGTAGAGAGTGTCCTATTAGGTGATGGTGATGCTTGATATCAAGTGTTGAGAGATGGCGGTATGGAGGCCTTCCTGAAAGCGATATAGGCCCTGTATTTAGGTGACCCAGCTGTAAAATCGAGAATGATGGTGACAATAGTGGATCAGATATAAGCTTTGAAAAGTAGCTCTTAGTGCACATTACAGGTTGCGGGGTGCTGTATTTTTACCACGCTGAACACTATTGCATTCTGTAAAAAGGGAGGGGAAACTCGGCAAATAGCGTCTCTGGTAACGCATACAAAAGAAGGCTCATTGGCTATAGCTGCAAAAATCGTACACATCACGCCACGAACGATAGACGGTCAAAATCATTTTATACAAATCCCGGATAGACACATGCCAGACCTCATACTGGACAGGACTGTGAACAGGGGGAACCTCCCCCGCAAGACTCCAAAAAAACAGCCCAGAAACAGCCCAGAAACAGCCCCCCACAGCTAGAGACGGCGCTACCCCGGAATTCTTAATGTACCTCGGTATGAAAGCGGGGTGCGGCCAGGCATGTTGCCGTGAGCCGCCGTCATGAGAGGTACAAAGACCCCCAGGGTAAGATGCTAAGGTGGGCGTTTGGGATTCGAATGGAGCTCTCTCAATTTCCATCATTACCATCATCATTGTTTTTACCTCCTAGTCCCGCTGCAGAAGCTCCAGGCGATAGATTCCACTTGGTACCGAGCAGCTCTTTTTCTCTCTCTTCTAGGTAATCAATCTTGCGAGCTTCCTGAAATTTATTGGGGGGGTCAGCCAGAGCTCATCCACTTTGTCATTATTTTGATAGAGATTACAGCACAGCCGCAAACATGTCTGCGCGGATTCCTACAGCTGTAAGCGACATTCCCATCACTCCTGAGAATTGACTGGAGCTTCACATGTGGTTGCAATGGAAAACTGCTTGAGAGGAGCTATCCATCTTCGCTCCTGCTGACTATCCTGGGGAAACCTGTACTAACTATGGCCTACGACTAGATCTCACATCGCGTGAGCGATGAGGCGAAAAAGACACTGGATGTAGTCGCCAAGTTTGTTATGGAGGAGTGCATCCCGTAAGACAGCACAAACTTCCCTTTGTCCACGGCCAGAGGCCAAGTCTACATGAGCTTAGGGTGAAACTGACACCACCCTCCCTTTCAACAGCGCCGACCCCGTCCTCGAAGCCCAAGTAGGAACTGGCGAGGCCCGCTGGAACAGCCATCCGCAAATCATCGAGGAACTCAAAGCCAAGGCCCAAAAGCTTGGACTCTGGAACTTCTTCCTCCCCAAGGGCCACTACAAGGAATCTCCCGGCTTCACCAACGTCGAATACGGACTCATGGCCGAATGGCTCGGCCGCTCGCGCGTAGCCTCCGAGGCCCTCAACTGCGCGGCCCCCGACACGGGCAACATGGAGGTCCTCGCGCGCTACGGCAACGACGCGCAAAAGGCGCGCTGGCTCCAGCCCCTTCTTGCCGGCAAGATCCGCTCGGCGTTCCTTATGACGGAGCCTGGCGTTGCCTCGTCTGATGCTACCAACATCCAGATGACTATTCGTCGCGAGGGCAACGAGTACGTTCTCAACGGCGAGAAGTGGTGGTCTAGCGGTGCTGGCGACCCAAGATGTCAGATTTACGTCGTCATGGGCAAGACTGACCCTAACAACCCGAGCCCTCACGCCCAGCAGAGTGTCGTCCTTGTGCCTGCCGGAACTCCAGGCATTACCATTAAGCGCATGTTGACTGTGTTTGGCTACGACGATGCGCCACACGGACACGGACAAATTTTGTTTGAGAATGTGCGCGTTCCCGTTGAGAACCTTGTACTTGGCGAGGGTAGAGGATTCGAGATTATCCAAGGCCGTCTTGGACCCGGACGCATCCACCACGCCATGCGTACCATTGGCGCTGTAAGTCCATTTTTTCCATCATTTTAATTATCCAATCTTGATGCACTAAAGGTAACTAACTAATCCATTCTTTCAGGCCGAGAATGCTCTTGACTGGCTCCTAAGCCGCATCAACGATCCTAAGAAGACCCCCTTTGGCAAACTCCTCTCCTCCCACGGCGTGATCCTCGAATGGGTAGCCCGCTCCCGCCTCGAAATCGACGCAGCCCGGCTCGTAGTGCTCAATGCAGCCGCCAAAATGGACGACCTAGGTCCCAAAGCCGCTCTTCGCGAAATCGCCGAGGCCAAGATCCTCGCGCCATCCGTGGCGCTCGGCGTCATCGACCGCGCCATCCAGGCCTTTGGCGGCATGGGCGTGTGCCAGGACACGCCGCTCGCCAATGCTTGGGCGCAGATTCGCACTTTGCGACTTGCGGACGGACCGGACGAGGTGCACTTGCAGCAGATGGGCCGGAGGGAGAACAAGAGGGGTAAGGAGGTGTCGGACATGATTCGTTGGCAGCAGGAGAAGACGGCGGCTCTGTTTAAGCAGAATGGGTTGACGAAGACGCAGCCTGGAACTAATATAGTGCGGTCCAAGATTTAAGGCGAAGAATGTACATCATTGGATCATTGGGATAGAAAACTTTTTTCTTCTTCTTTCTTCTTCTTCTTTTTCTTTTCTCTATGGTAATATGAATAAAATTTGAAATGGCTTCTTCAACACCAAGTCCATCTTTGATCACATCACGCCTTCACACTCTACCCACACGGCATCCATCGTGAGCTTATTGTCGAGAGCGGGCTGCTATCAGAAGCGAGGGATGGAAGAAATTCGATTTGGACCTGAAACCTCAACTTCATGTTGCCATGTTGTTCTCTCCCTTCCCTCGACATGATCAAAGACCAGAGACGAATCAATTTCACCTCGTCTCACTCCCAAACCGCACAAGCCAATGCATCCAGTACATTTCAGTGCACCCCCCCTCCACCCCCCCACCCCTCCTTCTAATGCAACCCCCACTAATGCAATTCCCCACCCCACTAAAACCAGCTTAAAAAGTTGTGCATCTTTGTGCATCTGCATATCCCGTACAAAGAACATCAGTCCCACAATTGACACACCGCCGTTGCCAGGCCAATGCATGCACAACTTTGAACAACCTCTTTTTTTCCCATCTTTTCTGTGCCAACGGAGCTTCTTGCACAAGAACAAGCGAGTGTACTCCGTACTCTGTATTAATTCTCTGGTACTTGCGTATTTACATTGCGAAAGCGATAAATACCTTTTTCTACTTTCTACTTCTCTTGTGATCGTTCTCTTTTCTTCTTTCCATCCTCTCAATAACTTGATATCAAGCTTCGCAGGCTTTCGTCTTCTTTACAAAGAACACCAGAGTACTCGAGACGTAAGTTTTCATTCTGCTGCATCTGCATATTTCTTTTTTTTTTTCTATTTTTCGTGCCAGCACTGCGAAAAGAAGCAAAAACGCAAGGCTAACATAACAGGAAGAGGACAGCATACAGAAACAGTCAAGTCATTCAAACAAACTTTCCCGTCCCCAAGACACCTCGAGGACAAGATACCTGCATATTGTCATTCGTATCCAGCCGAGTCCCTCCCCAAAAACCTACAACAATGTCCGGCATTCTCTCCGACAAAGATGTCAATGCGCCCGTCGTAAACGAGGCTTCCAAACCCGCCGGAAAGAACTACCACCAACATCTCCTCCAAGCGCGCGCCGAGATTGCAAAGTACGCTCTCTTTTCTCCCATCACCAACCATGTCAGAGTGGCAACCACGATGAAAAGCCAAAAAGCTAACCATTGATGAAACAGAGAAACCCAGCAACAACAATACGTCTCGCCCTCGGACAACATCATGAGCCCCTGCACCGCAAAACTCACTGCTCTCCGCAGCAAGCACGTCGGCAAAGTCAAGCCCAAGTCGCTCTTTGCGCGCGCCTCGGCTAAGAAACTGGAGGCGGCGCAATCTTCGGCCGCGGGTGGCGCTTCCGAAGTCAAGGGCATCTAAAGCCCCCCTTCTTCTTCTTCTTTTTTTTTTTTTAAAAAAAAAACCTTTTTCTCTTCGTTACACGCGCCAACAGACGGTGGCGTCATCAGGGACATTCCAGACAGGCCAAACAGACTTGACGGGAAACCCCAATTTCTTACATCCCAGAAATATTCTTCATCCATCTTGGATCCCTATTTTCATTCTCTCCTTTTTTTTGCTCTTTACACTTCTACCCATGTCAAATTGCTGGAAACCAGGGTCAAACGGTCAGGCGTTTTTGTTTACATTTTCACCCGATGGGAGTGTGTGTCTCACTACTTTTGTTTCCATCTCTTTTTTTTTGGCTTGACAACCACTCTTCCCCGAGTCTTCGGTCTTCATTAAATGGATCGCCTGCTTATTTCGAGGAAGAAGGTGAAGGTTTCGCGAGAAAAGAGTTGATGAAAAAAAGAAAGGGCCAGGTGGGATATTGGTGGTGATGAGGGTGCCTTTGTTGACAGGACATTCTTTATTTTTCATTTGTGTTTCTAATGACGGATTATGATTATAAATTGAGAACCATATCTTTTTTTCTTCTTTTCCTTGACAATTGTATCCTGTATGTTGATAATCGAGGGCACAAGTCGACTGTTCTGATCACAGCATCGAGTCTTCACAACCAACACATGGTCATAGGTACTGGCAGAAGAAGCTTCATGTTCATCATTTGACCTCTGAAAGTCTATGCTCTCCATCCGCTCATGATATACACAACATCCTCATCAGCAACGGGATGACCCAGCCCCGTCCGCTGCGGAATATGCCGTGCACTAGCCCCCCACACAAGCGCATACTTGAAAGTATCCTTCAAGGTCCGATGAATGCTATCGCAAACATCCTCAATGGTGCTGTTCTGCCGCACAATCAACGCCTCGCTGAAATCCGGGTCCACGCCCTTGCGCTTCGTGTAGATGCGAATCAAGTTGAGTTCCTGCCAGCACCGGTCAATGACGTCCTGGATGCCGAGGTCCAGTTCGCAGCTCATGACCACCGTGTTGGGTTCGCGGGCGAGCTTGTCGAGGAAATCGAGGGAGACGCTGTCGATTTTGTTGTAGACGTAGAGGCACTTGATGTATTTTCGGTGGTCTTTCATGATGACGTCGATTAGGTCGTCTACTGTGGCGTTTTCGTCGCGGACGAGCACTTCGCAGTTGAGGAGTTTGTAGTCGCGAAGGATGTTGTACACCATTTTCTCGTCGAGGTTTTTCGGTGGCGAGGAGAAGGTGATTTTCATGCCGCCGGCTTTTTTGGGTTTGAGGTAGATGTTCCTGGTACGTGAGGATTCGTCAGTTGAGGGTCAACGAGCGCGAGTTTTTGCCTTTTTGGGTCGAAACGAGGCCACTTACGGCGGTTCACGGTTTAACCTGATACCAACGGCCTCGAGTTCGGCCTCTAGCAGAGCGCGCTGCTCGGCTCTCTTTGTAGCGTCCAACACCATCAAGATTAAATCGCTTGTCTTGGCTGCCGAAATCACCTGCCGCCCTCGACCTTTGCCTTCGGAAGCGCCTTCGATGATTCCCGGAAGATCGAGCAGTTGGATCTCAGCTCCACCGTATTCGAGAACACCGGGAATGGCTGTGAGGGTGGTGAAGGCATATGATGCTACTTCGGATCGTGTTTTCGTCACTTTGGATAAGAAGGTGGATTTTCCGACGGACGGGAACCCGACGAGGGCGATTCGCGCGTCCCCGCTTTTACTGACATCGAAGCCCGCACCTGGGCCGCCTCCAGATCCTGGGCCTGGTTCGAGGAGTTGTGCGCGGAGTCGGGCTAGCTTTCTGTGAGAGTTGGCGATAGTCTGTTAGAGCGTGTCTTTTATATGGACAGGCAGGGTTGGACTGTCGCACGTACCCCTTAAGAAGACCAAGATGATATTCTGCATTCCTTTGTCAATACTGAACTATCTGGGACCACCATACATGGCTCGGTGGATGAATGTAGTTCTCAGCGGGCGTATGTATAATGTGTATATGCGTACCTGTAGCCTTGTTTTCTGTTACAGCCAAAGATCATGTCAGTCAAGATTTCCCTATTCCGAAGCTTACTTGAGGCGCAAGACCAGGCCACTTACTTTGGGTCCTCCTCATCTCATCCTCAATCCTATTCGAACCTTGTCAGTTATTCATTGCCAGATATAGCTATCTTGCGCTTCTTCACCAAGAGGAGGGGCAAGCGAATCGTACTCCTTAATCTTGTCCGTGATGTTCACCATCTTGGCGACTGGGGTTCAGTGAACCTTCACACAATCGTCCTAGGCGACCCGATCAACTTGTAAAAAGGACAAAGGGGGATTCGAACAAGCAAGGCCTATCACAGCTATGCTGATGGGTTTATTTGGCTTTTTTTTTTCTGTTTTCTGGCGGGGTTAAACGTCACGGCTCTTCTTGGTTTGGCGGGGTTGATCAAAGTACCAGCCAGGTACCTCTAAACAGTGTTTTATACAGTGCATGTTATCGAGGAATGCAACCGCCTCGAAGTCGGAATTGAGTTTACTGGTTTCTTAAAGAGCCGAGTGGCATGCAATTGTAGGTATGAAAGCAATGGCCATTCGGTTTAATCTAGGCGAGTCACTTGGTATCATGAACAATTTATGCTATTTGAAAATCTTTTTGTAGGAGAATTCTTGTTAATTGAGAAGTCTATCTAATGTGCGCGAGCAAAACCGAAAACAGACAACGTATCCAAGGAGTGCACGAGTTACTGGAAACAAAGCATCTAGATGAGTATCATCTAGGGGCTGGCTGGCCTAGTCTGGCCAACCAGGGGTCGGTGGAATAGGGGTGAAGGTGTACTCGAAGTAACTAGAATGATAGTCTACTCTAGACATCTGTTCCTTCAGGTACTGGCTTCTTCCCCTTATTTTTGGCATTCTTGCCATTCTTGCCATTGTCATCGCTCTTTTTCTTCCCCTGATCGTCATCCCCATTGTCCTTGGGGGTAGGGCCAGCTTTACGCTCGCGCTGCTCCTCCCGCTTTGCCTTGTGCAGGCAGTATTGACAACCATCTTTGTTAGTCAAGGATGGGATGTAATTTTTGCAGGTGCTGCAGAATTTATAGTGGCCGAGCTGGACACACCTGTTGCTAATGGCTGCGTTGCATATCAAACAATGGTGTTGGCCACCCTTGCAGGTCTTCCGGCTGCGATCCATTTTGAAGACTGCGTCCTACGTAGCTAAACTAACTAACAAGTCTTTGTCTAAGTGATTGTGTGCACAAGTTACAAGTTGTGCTGGTAGGCGTGTGATAGGAGTGTGAAGACGTGTGAGGGTTCCGATGTTGCGAGGCGATAGTTGATATCTTGAGAGCGGTTCTGTGCAGTTGTTTAAGAGATCCACGAAATAGAAAGATACCAGAAGTCGGGAAAAGCGACTCTGTTAAATATTAATAGATTGTGTCGAGGGTTCATTGTCTACTGCCAATGGTGGTTCGAGTATTTCTCAAGCAATGAGACGTGCACCCAACGACTCTCCAGGGGCTTGCCAGGAGTAAACTCGATCATACAAAGCCTTGCCAAGTTCCCATCAAATACCAGGATGCCCAAGAACAACGGACTAAGGAAGCCAATTATTCTCTTTGTCACAAGACACTTTGGTCAACATTCCAGAGTGTCTTGGCTTCCGATAGACGGTGTTATACCTCCCATAGGACAGACAGACTACTCCAGTGCCATATTAACAATCAATTTCAAGAGAGACAATAGATAAAACATACATGATGATGAGATCCCTCGAAGAACATGAAATAATTTACCTGATTCTATGATTGACTTCAGCTCTCACTGTCACATCAGGTCGCATGGCTTTGGGTGTCCATGGTGGCGGCGTTGGGTGGTACGAAAACTGCAACTTACAAATCAAAGTACAGCAATTGAAAAGGAATACACTTTGAATTTGTTTTCAAGATTTCAGTAATGTATAAATTTTGGAGAATCAACATCTCGAGCGAGGAAGTTTTGGAGGGAGTATTTGGAGGGTAGACTAACATCACTATTCGCACGGACTCATGATGGGTCCTGGACGTTGGAGGTACAAAGGTCCACCGGAGTAACTGCAGCTGCTGCCAATTGTGTGGCAAAACTCAAACATTCTGCTATTAGTATGTACGGAGTATTAGTACAAAGTAAATTCTGCCACTGATCCCATTCACCGCCAAATATTAATTGCATCCTCTTCGCCAATTCAGTCTACCATCACACCAAAAAGCCACAACCACGTCACCAAACAGCACTCTGCGACTCTGCCACCGACGAACCCATATTCCAAAGCCACACGCCAACGCTATACCATGGCTACGGCAGAGATGGAGACCTCTGCGCTTGCGCCAATGCCGGATGGCGAAACGCAAGATGCCGGGGCTCTCGTCACAACAAACACAGATGTCGCGGTGCCGGCCGAGAAGAAGGTTAGAAAGATCATTCGAAGGAAAAAGCGCCCTGCGAGGGTGCAGATGGACCCGGCCGAACTCACAACCGAACCCCCCCCGCAAACCGGCACGACGTTCAACATTTGGTACAACAAATGGTCGGGAGGCGACCGCGAAGACAAGTATCTCAGCAAGACACACGCCAAGGGCCGTTGCATCGTATCCCGAGACAGCGGGTACACGAAAGCCGACCGCCTCCCGGGGAGTTACTTTTGTCTTTTCTTTGCGCGGGGCATCTGCGTCAAGGGCCAAGACTGCGAGTACCTCCACCGCATCCCGACGGTGCACGACATCTTCAACCCCAACATGGACTGCTTCGGACGCGACAAGTTTGCCGACTACCGAGATGATATGGGCGGTGTAGGCAGTTTCATGCGGCAAAACAGAACCATCTATGTCGGCCGCATCCACGTGACTGACGACATTGAGGAGATTGTTGCGCGCCACTTTGCCGAATGGGGTCCTATCGAGCGCACGCGCGTGCTAAATACCCGCGGCGTTGCTTTCATCACTTACGTGAACCTAGCCAACGCCGAATTTGCCCGCGAGGCCATGGCCCACCAATCCCTTGACCACGACGAGATTCTTAACGTGCGCTGGGCCACGGCCGACCCGAATCCCATGGCACAAGCACGCGAGGCCCGACGACTGGAAGAACAGGCTGCCGAGGCTGTGCGTCGCGCCCTACCCGCTGAATTCGTGGCAGAAATCGAAGGCAAGGACCCTGAGGCCCGCAAGAGGAGAAAGCTTGAGAGCAGTTACGGGCTCGAAGGGTACGAAGCGCCCGACGATATTCACTTTGCGCGAGGCGCCGATGCTGTGAACCCACGCGGCCGCGAAGGATTCGAGTTGGAGGCCCAGGAACAAGCCATGATTGAAGGCACGACCGAACCAGCGCTCATCGAGGCTCCGCCTGCTGAAGAAAATGGCATCTTTTCGAGCAACACCCTGGCGGCGCTTGGCCAGGTTCGGGTCACGCTTTCATCGCAACCGAAGCGAGCTGCGCCATCGGGACCCCTTGTTGCGTATGACAGTGATGATAGCGACAGCGAGTAAGAAGGAAACGGCGAGGTGGAAAAAGAAGGAATATGTCATTGTGATTTTGAAAAGCGTGGTATATATGCCTTTGGTCATGGTTTTGTCTCATATGTATTATTACCATCTTTCGGGAGGTCTTCGGAGTCTGGGCGTTTTGTCTACAATCAACATGACCGGTGACGAGATGCGCCTTACATAGAAATCCAGTAATTGTCCCAAATAGTTTCAAGAAAACCCCGTTCTAGAAAAGCAAAACCTTAACTATTAAAAATCCTAGAATACAACAGCTCATGCCTCCCAACCCACAAGTCCAAAACCGGCACCCTCTGCCCCGCATCCTCGATCCCCGTCTCCCACTCCCTCTCCAACGCAGCAACCAACATATCCTGCAGTCCCCGACTAGCAAGAATCCCCTGCGCATGAAACGGACCGAAAAGACTTGCCCTTACGGCGGCAGATATCACGGACCGTACATGACCGAGTAGGAAAATGTATGCGGCTTGATGACGGGTCAAACCGAGCGTCTTCGCTAGAGTTCCAAAGAATGGCGCTAGATGACCCGATGGTCTCACTTGATCTTTTGGACCCGGCGTTTTAATAGCTTTAATATAAGGAATGAAGATTTGCGCTTCCTTTTGGCGCGGCGTGAGAGTTTGGGAAATCGAACGCTCGAATATGGAGACTAGGGCCCGGCCTTGCGCTATACTTGCACGACGGGCAACTGTACATGCAATCGTTGCGTCTAACGTGTCGTCAAGAAAAGTCAATGAGGAGGGGTCATCGTATCCTGCGAGAGTGAAAGGTAGATTTGTAGATGCGTGGGAGGAGAGCGTTGCGTGCAGGAACGTTGGGAACGGAGGGGTCGAAGAAGGGGTTCTGTGTGCTAGGTAGGATTCTAGGCCGCTGCTGAAGGCGAAGGATCCTAGGGGGAGGGCTGAGTCTGAGAGGAGGAGGAGATAGTGGTGTGGTGCGGCTGGTTTTTTTTTTTTCCGTTGTTAGTGTTGAGTTTTGGTGAGAGAAATTGGAGAAGGGTCTACGGGATGACGGGGTGAGGAGGAAGGGGGATGGGATATACCTGATGAAATTGGATATTCAAGTGAGGGTGTTGGGATAACTTCATCTTTTGGCTGCTCTAAGGCCGCGGCGCGGAGTTTCGCCTCGGCAAGTTGCTTTTCTAATCGGAAAATCTCATCTTGTGCATCTTGGAGTTCACGAGGAGATACCATGGCATTGATGACATTCAATTGAGCGGTGATGGCTCACTTTTGCGATTGTCGCGAGCGTGTGTGACGAGGTTGGAGTCTTGAGGCTGATGTTGAAAGTGAAGCTTATCTGATAAGAGGTCAATTGACTCCACTCCTGACCGAACAGTACGGCGTAAGTATTTGCAACTTCATAGTCTTGCGAGGAACCGTTCGTCTACAAAGTACATCGTATGCCATTGCAATGTGAATGGAAGGTAAAATAAAGTACTGCCACACATTTCAAACCAGATCTCAGTCCCCTCAAAACCAGCAAAATGTAAATATCCCATAACGCCGCCTATGCCAAGTACAACCATATATTCCAGCAAAACCCTTGATCCTTAGAGACAAAGACAGTAGCCAAACCCGAGTAGCCAATGACGAAATAACACACACACACACACACACACACAGTTAATACTCAACGGAACTCAGCGGGCGCGGCCGCTCATTCTCTTTGTCTAACCCTTTCTTCGCCGCCGCCCTTGACTTCTCAACTCTGCGCATCTCTAGCCTCGCCAACGCTGCAGCTCGTCGATCAGGCGTCAATCCGCCTCTCAATGTGTTTGTCCCGACGGGAGTGCTCGCATTGGCCTCGCCCCCGCCGACACGAGGGAAATGCCCCCGCGCTAGGTCGATTTCCGGCTCGTTGGTTTCGATTGTCGACATAGGCCTGCGTCGACGAGAGGTAGTGTTTCTGTGGCGTTGGGGAACATCAAACATGTCCTCATAGAATTCTGCGTCTGGTCGCTCTAGGGGAAAGGCGGATAAGGGCTTCCGGGCGGACCGTTTGGAGGCGTCCTCGACGTGCCGGTCTCGTCTTCTAGGCGAGCGGGGAATATACGGCTGCCATTTTGGTCGTTCAAGCAAATCATCGTTTTCTAACACCATTGGAGCTGATAGCCCAGTCTCGGTTGATGTGCGGAGGTTGTGGGGTCGTTCGTGTAGGCATTGCAAATCGACTTCGTCCTTGACGAGCTCTGTTTCCGAGTCTGACATATAAATGGCCTTCTTGGGGGAGCTAGTCCTACTATCCACTCGGGATGCCGCATTTGTAACTCGTGCGAGGTCACGGAGATGGTCATGGACATCTTGTGTAGATCGTGCGCGGTTGTTGCTCGAATCCTTTGCATCATTGACAGTGGAGTGGCGATTCGTAGGGCGTGAATCGTTCTGGGTGTGGCGGCCTTTGAGTTGTCTGTTCTGTCTCTTGAGTTCGGCAATCTTGTCCATCGCCTTCTCGAGCACCTGCTTCGCATCCTCTTCGCGTGCCGCGGATTCCGCGCGGTAGTCGTCGAATTCGCGCTTAACTTGTAGCAGCTCGTCCTCCTTCATCTTGTTTTCTTCTTTGGCTCTTTGAAGTTGTCTTTTGAGGCGCGCGACATCGCCTTCTTCCAAGTTGCTTGTACGGGTCGACTTTTTGTTCTCATCCGCCAACCGGTTTGCGCGCTCTTCCGATGCCGAGAGGTCAGATCTGAGCCGCTTCGTTTCCTCGCGCAGGTCATCAAGCTCCCTCAGCTGCGACTTGGCCCGCCTCAGCTCCCGTTGCGTTTCTAACAGTGTCTGTTGTGTCCGAGGCGACGTGACGGCCGCGCGCCCACGCCGTGACTCGTATCGTGCCTCGCGAAGCAACTTCTCCAGTTCCTTAACCTGGCCTCGATACTGCACGGCGAGAGCTGTCTGACGAGCAAGGTTCCGCATCGCATCGGGGCTTTCGTCGGTACCGCCCTCCAGTCGGCGGGAGGCAATTTGCGAGGCCATCTGGCCCAATCTCTTCTCCATTTCGGCCACCTTCTGCTGTTCCTCCCTGAGCTTCCCGTTCAAGTCAAGCGCCTCGGCGTCCTTCATCTTGGCGTACGACTTTGCAAGTTGCTTATACTTTAAAAGTTTCTCCATCTCGGCCTTGGCATCTTGGTGATACTTTTCGAAGTTTGATTTCCAGTATTTTCCCGAATTTGAGTGCGGCTCGTTTAGGTCAATTGTCATGTCATGGTTGCACCCGCCGTCCCCATCCTCCTCCTCCTCTTCCCAATCAGAGTCTGTCAATTCTTGATCTTTGGATTGGGGCTTGACGGAGGCGTTATTTTTGGCTTCATTGTTGTTCTTCGACGTTCCGGTGCGCTTGTGGCTGGAGGCGGCGTCTCGTGACGAGAACACAGTCCGGCTGGTTTTGCGAGTTCCTTTTCCAAGAACATCATGGCCAAAAGAAACGCGCTTTCTACGCGAAGCACCCGTCCCTGGGGTGAGGAGGATGCCTGGTATCTTTGACGGCGTTTGCATGTCAAGCGTATCGTCATCCTTGGCCGCCTCTTCGTTTGTGCTTTTGGTATTTGGCATGGCCGTGTTGCTATTCTCTGGTGCTGGAGTACCCCAGATGGTTCGCTTGAGGGCGCGCGCGGCGAAGACTGGTGCAGGTGTATCAGGTCCTTCGATCTGGGTCGTGTCATCTGTCTCGAAGTTAGAATGTTCAATAATAAAGGGGAAAGAAGGATAGATAATCATGAGGTATGATTTCAACAAAGGAAAAGGGCCAAAGGCTGAGCTTGCATACCTCCTGTAGTGGTCGTGGGCTGGGACTTAACGCCGGCCGCGTTCTCCAGCCCTCGACGCAAAACCCAGCCGAGCATTTTAGTATAGCAACGGCTTATAGTCTAGAGATAAAATAGTCTGTTTTTATACAGAGAACCAGGAATGCTCTGAATGGCTGTAAAGACAAAGCCTCATTGGAACATCGACGGAGTTTGCCAATGAGTTGAAGTTTGAGAGCATTGTTGGAGTGGGACAGGATGGCCCTCGACCACAGCAACTTGTGTTTACTTTTCTCCTAAACCAGACTAGCACGGGCGCGCGCGCCTCTTCAGCCAGATTCAAGACGAGAATGATGACTAAGAGGTGTGGAGACACCTCGATTGGCCCACTAAAACCAGCTGTTCTGGTACTCCGTATTCCGTTAAGATCGCCTGGAGACTGCAGTAATAATACTACTACTACGGAGTAATACTCCGTACTCCCCTAGTAAACGTACTCCGTAGTTTAGCATGTCCTAATCGTCGTAATACGGAGTACAGTGCATTTATCGACATTACACGTGTATTATTATTGGTCTGACATGTATGGATAGAGCAGGTCTCAATGTGGGTCGGCATTCCCCCCTTACGAAAATACCCATGATCCTCTGAAGACATTCAATCTAATTGTCTTGATCTTTCTCGCCCCAGAGACCGCGCGGCTTTCCCACGACCTTCACCGCACCCCATCTCTCGTTTAGGGTTTCCGGAATTTTTGCACGATATTTTTCGCGTCAAAATTCGCCTGCTTTTTTCTATTGACGACAGCGGCACATCGTCGGTGTCTCTTTCGACGCGAACAAACGATCCGACGAATCCGAACCCATTTATCGACGGCGTCCTCCTTTTCTCGGCCTCTTAATTGACCACACTTCGCCATAATGGTTTCCTCACAGTACTCGTCCTTGGCTTCGCCATCATGGTTATTACCTGGACTTGCCCTGTCCTATCTCCTACCTACCGCCAGCGCACATGACCATCATGGAGACGCAATACCAGAGGGCATGACAGTCTCAATTGAGCCCATCGTACGTAAAGCGAAGTGGACGACAAGTCTAGCAGTCGGACCCTCCAGTGGTAGCTTAATTGAAGTTTGGCGGCTAATTCTCTTTGTCTTGTCGTGCTAGGACACAACCCTATGGATTCATATCTTTGTTCAGACATTTGCCTGGGGTATTCTTTTCCCTCTAGGCATGGTTTTTGGCGTAAGTCTTTCCCCAACTTTGAATCAAAATGGCGCTATATGCTCTCGCGCACGCCTCATTCTATATTTTCCCCCATGTTGACTGGGTTCTCGTTGTTTCAATAGATTATCAAGAGCCGCTGGCATGTGCCCACTCAAATACTTGGAACGGCCCTCGCCGTTTTGGGCTTCTTCCTCGGCCATGCACACGGAGGAAGACAGTTTGTTGAGGGAAACGTACATTCGAAGGCCGTCGGTCCCCTCATGCTCATGTTGATCTGCCAAGTCGTCTTGGGTGTTTACCTGAAACTCCATCTCGAAAAAGGTATTCATGGTAAAATTCGCAGGTTTATTCGGCCCGTCCACTCGGTCCTGGGCAAGTTCTTCCCCGTGGCTGCATGGACACAGATGGTATTTGGAGGTATCACGACGCTCGGCTTCTGCCAAGGCGACCATGTTGGCCAATGTGCGGCCCACTTTATCATGGGAGGTGCATTCATCGGCTATGGTATCATCTTGACCATTATCCTTCTAGCTGGCCAGCTCTTCATGCGCCGAACCGGCCGCTCGCAGGAGTTCTTCGACAGCTGTGTCATTGCTGCCTGGGGATGTGTCAACACATTCACCGAGCACCGTTGGGGCACCGCATGGGTTAAGAACGATTGGCAACACACTACCATGGGCGTCATCTGGTGGTGTGCTGGTCTCGCAGGTATCTGGCTTAGCCGTGACTCGGATGGAAACCCACAGCGCAACTTTATTCCGGGTTTTGTCCTGTTGCTCACCGGTTGGGGCATGTCTGCCCACCCTCAGTCGCTCATGGAGAGCGCAATGGTGCACTCGACCTTCGGATACACTCTCATGGGTGTCGGCGTCACGCGCATCATTGAGATTTGCTTCGTTGTGCGCGACAAACAGGGAATCTCTGAGAATGGCCGACAAACCCACAGTTTCCAATTCATCCCCGTCTATGTACGTACCCCTTGTCTGCTCGTGCTCCCCCATACCCTCAGCTAACATGTCGCAGCTTCTCTATGCTTCCGGCTTCCTTTTCATGGGCGCCACGGAAGAGCAAATGGCGCTCGTCGCCGGCTCCAGTATGGACGCCATCTCATATATTCTCATCCTGTTCTCGCTCGCCTTCCTTGTCTTCCTTTTCACCAATATCCTCATCCACCTCTATGACCGCGCTATGAATCCAAAGAGCGCACGCCTTGAGAATGACGCATCAGTCGAGGAGAGTCAATTGCGAGCTGCTGAGGAGTTCGAACTCGACGGACTTGTGAGCGACGAGGAGGACGACTCTGCCCGGTTACTAAAGAGCAGCGGGGCTGACAGTCCGAGCACCGTGGGGAGGAACAACGAACAGGTAGCCAGGTAGTGCGGATGAGCAAAAACATGTCTGAAAATATCGATGTGCTTGTACAAGTGGAACCTTGAGGGGACGACAATCAAGGAAAGAGAGTCGAGTCAGTTGTGCATATGGGGAGTTCAAGTTAAATGATTTGGCACACTACGGGTATTGGGAAAATACGGGTTCGAGCATGGTCCTTTGTATAATGGGTTGCATTTTATGTGTATAGATATTACTTTTAGTCTTACAAGCAGGGGCAATCAGCACTGCGTACGTGTATTTAGTTTTAATCAAGACAAGACATTCATGATCATGATCGTACGGAGTAGTACGTAGTATGGATTTTGGGCGGTGAGAATGGTGGGGTAACACCGATGTGGGGTGGCAGAACTGGCCAGGCCAAAAAAAAAAAAAAGTTCGATCACAATCCTCACTTCAGTACGGAGTAGAGGCAGCATCTGAACGAAATACTGGCATACAGCAAATCACCCAACCAGTCTGAACAGGTGTCCAATCGCACGAATTTAGATCAGAATAGAAACACAATCCAAGCTGCAGGCTTCCACAGTCATTCTCCTCCACTACACCCTTACCAACGAAAAACATAACCCACAAACACCAAAACCATGGTCTCCGGAACCCCAAACACAATATCCAAAAACCGCCAGGCCGCTCGACAAGCCAAGTCGCGCAAATTCCGACAACAGCGCATGAAGGCAGCACAAACCGGAATTGCACCCGCCGATGCCAGACGCGGTGCAAAGCCGGGACTCCTACCTACAAGCGGGCCTGGAGCGCGAGTGAGCAAGAAGAAGGCCAAGAAGATTGAAAGGAGTAAGAGGCTTGCTTTGCAAAGGAAGATGGAGTTGGAGGGTGAGGTTCAGATGAAGGGTATGTTTTCTTTCTTTCCGGAGGGAAAGTTTGAGAGGGGGCTAACTTTTTGGGTAGATGTGACGGAGGATGTCAAGTCTGGTAAGGCTAAGAGTGAGGGCGTTGCCGAGGTTGAGATGGATGATATTTCGTGAGGGGATACGCATTGGGAGAATTAGTATGGGATATGGATTTTCGGCTACTGCTTTTACGATTAATGGTTTGTACTTTGCCCCTTGACACCTTTTTGTTGCTAACAGGATGCTAACATGTAATGTGTACGGAGTAGATACCTCGTATATACACACTATGGAACCACCGACATCTTTGTGTCGTTGACTATATAAAATGGTGCGAAGCTACTCGACGTCCGTTGGAACTAGGGCCTACATGCCGTCCAATGTGCCTGCATGGCAAGGGTCACAAAACATTCAAAGAGGATATAAAAGAAAGATGGTGTGATGTAGTCTAAATACATTGATCTTTCCGGTTTGGTTTTTAAGCGGGAACTCTTAAATAAATGGGTAAAAATATGGACAAGCGAAAGTAGAAGAATGAGACTGGGGGCAAGGAAATCTGGCTGGGGAATTGGAGGAGACCCAAGAGAAGACGTGGGTAGAAATAAAGGAGATGGAGACAAGAAGACGTTGACCTCGAACTTCAGTCGAAGGACAAATCAGATGCGACCGTCTTTATCTCTTAGTCAATTATCCTGTCCCGACAGTAGCTGTTCTCCTTGACAGCACCAAGAGTACGGAAACACGTTAGCCAACCATCAGTATTGTCGATGAATTCGCCTGCAATATCAAACCAAGTTAGCAAACCGCACCGCTATCCCCCCTTCCCCCCCTCGAGAAAGACAAAAAAATTCAAGTGAGGAGTGTGAAAGAACATACCTAGATCAATCTCCGAAGGGTGGTCCTCCGTGCTTCGCCCCGTAGGACAATTATCACAATGCAAAACCCAAGGCGTATCAGAAGACTTGCAACCTTGACATCCAGTACGCGAGAATTCAGAGCGGTCATCAATGTAAGGAGATCTATGGCCCGCCCCCCCCCAAAAAAAAGTTAGTATTCTCTTAATCCTCATCTCCGAATTGTAAACAAGAAAGTGAAACAACTTACCCTTCTTCGCCACTAGGCAAATCATCAATGTAGGTCAAGTCGCCATTCCAGTTCCGAATGCACTCGGACAAGTCAAGTTCGGTGCACAGTTCGTTTCCGGCCGTTGTTTTGCACGTGGCGCTGAGGTACTGGTCTTTGACTTTGATTCGCCGGCAGGTTTCTTCAAAGTAGGCGGCGTGCGCGAGGGTGACGAGGGGGAGGAGGACGAGGAACTTCATTTTGTCGAGACTGTCTTTTCTTTGTTTTCGGATGATGAATTCCAATTTGAAAACTTTATTTGAGCGTTATTCCTGTTCGTCGTCTTTGTTTTTCAAGGCGTTTTGGTGAATTGAGTATGGGAGAACGCGAGAGGTGAATTGGAAATGGGGAACACGGGAGCAATATACAAGTAAGTGGGGGATAAACTGAATCAAAAACAGACTGTTGACATTACTATATGACCAGATGATAAAGATCCTGGGAATGTAAAAAGAGAGAAGGGAAGAGAACCAACGGAAGAGGGGTGGTGTGGTGGCGGGATGCGAATCAAATTTCCAGTTTCTATTTTTTGCGCACTCTATTTTGGATCCTTGCACAGGGAAACCACTATATCGCTTCCTTAAACAGACCCTTCCATCTTTGTGGTTTTCCTCTGATGATTTCGTTTCCTCAATATGGATATAAAGCTTGGGGCTCCCAGTTTAACCTGGGCTTGGCTAATAATCTAAAGGAGGTAATTGAAGGGTGGTGTTGTCCGTTCGCCCCAGTTTTGAAAGACCGGGCCAAATAACCTCTCAATAACAGCAAAGGACTGGGGGGGGGATGAAATCCAAGAAATACCTAGCTTTTATGCAAATCTAGCTGTATGACTTTTGGAAGAATTTCCACTGAGAAAAGTACTGTGAGATAATGGCCATGTTGTGCTCTTCACTGGGCTGATTATCTCCTGCAATGTCTGTGCTAAACCTTCCATGTGCATATATCAGGACGCTTGTAGTGTGCGGTATAATTCGAAGAAAGATAACACATCATGTTCGCTTTCTGGCAGAGGGTAACAGTAAGTCCCTACCCGGACAGCAATGTTAGGAGCATAATGTTGTTTGCTGTTGGTGGCAAGGCCCGAAAGCCCGATCGCAGAGTTCGAGCAGAGATGATCTTGTTCCGTGCAACCTGGGCGAGCCACGGGATGGATAAGACGTTGTGTAGGAAGTTGAGCCGGCGATCGCCGAGTCAGACCCTGTCCATCACGGGGAAAATCAAGAACGAGTCTATGATCCGAGCAGAGTAATATGAGAGGGATATGAAGGTGATTTGCCTGGGGCTTTCAATTGCCATGCTCGTGGCTCAAGGGGAAACCGTATGATTGGAATTGGTTCTTTTTAACCGGTAATTGGGGTTGATTGTTGCTATATATATCTTTAAGCTCGGCTCGTTCTGGCCATTTGTGTCGTGCTGCTCTGGTCTGGTAGTTGCCACCTCGTGTCATCATCTCTTGGAACCCTTTCCTCGCCATACGGTTGGCCCAGAATAGAACGAAAGTTCATATGGTGGTGAATTCTCGATATTTACTTATGCTTGTTTGTGTGTGATCCAATTGAAGCCGGGAATTCGAGGACATTTTGTGTTTCCGGGTAAATGGGAGCAAGCACTGCTGCTGTTATGGTTGACCCTACAGCGGGTCGCAGACGTCCTGGCAACACGCCCCTTTCCTTGCCCATGCCCCTGGGCTTATTGATTTGATTTATTCTCTTGAATCTCGTATCCGTTTTGGCATATGTTGCATTCATTGATTGATGTGCAGAATTTCAGTTGAAATGGAATCTAGCAAATGCCAAAGTTAGCTTTCTTTCGTACAATGAGATGAGGCATGGAAGTCGACTTTGTGGTGATCGCATGCTCTCATAGTAAATCCCAGAACAACCAAGGCAAATAACTCCAAAAAAAAAGAATAATCTAACCAGCCACGGGATAATTCGTAATATGAGAGAATATATTGCGGAATCAGAATTAAAGAAAGGAGTTCAATCAAACTATGGAAGGAAGCATACCCTTTTGTGGTTTTCTCTTTCTTGCCGTCCCCGCTCCTGGATCAATTCTGTTTTTAGATGGCCGATATATGGGATCGGAATATGTAGCTGCGATCCCTTTACCTGGAATTATAAATTGATCGGTTAGCTTTGTATTTGCGGTCTACACAATTGTTGCTCGTGCAGCTTGCGAAGGCATGTGGCCATTTTGTTGCCGGGTAGTTGAACCCCGGATGATCACAGGAACCTCTTGCGTATACGGGCCAGTATTGAAAGGAAAGTTAATTTTGCAGTGACATATACTCTGTACACCAGCGGCTCGATGAAGGGTGGACTACTAAGCTGCGTGGCAGCCTTGAGGGATGCGGGTAGCGCGGGCCGTCGAACCTCCTATGCATGCCGGCCGGAAACGAGTCGAATTTCATAGTTTGGAAGACAGCGCTTGGATGGGAGCTTGTGTGTAAAGCAATTCGAGGCCTTTCAAGGCTAAAAACAAGATCATTAGAGCACAACTACCAATTTTTCATCTTCCTGCCATGTTGAGCTGCGGGCTTGCTTGGAAACCCTAAGTCGCTTCCTGTCTCGCTGGGGAAATCCTGTACAAGTTGACAAGGCAGTTACGCCTGACTGATCCGGCTACACTTTTCGCACTTTCCCGATTGAACAATTAGAGAGGACACCAGGAAAATCTCTTCTGTTTCCTTGCCTCGTTTGCTAACAAGTTACTTCCGGGGCCAACATATCAACTCAACCACGCTGAGTCGTATTATTCAACCCATTCGACCTGTTCAGCGTGTCTTGTCTCATTGTCGTCTTACTTTTCTCTTTTTGTTATCTTTGATTTTCTATTTCTCATCAATGGAGTGTGCTGACAAGCAATCCTGTACGGAGTACGGAGTACACCATCACGGAAGAGCTGAAATCCTTTGTCTCTCTTTGAAGTGTCACCAATAATACATATTATCAGGCATTTTTTTGAACAGATTTCTCAGCACTTGGCAAGGAATGCGTGGCTTGGGTGCATCAAAATGTACACCAACATACATTACTCCGTCGAGTCTAGGAAGTAAGCTTACAATGGTGTGGCAGCTCACGACCAATGACTGAGGCTTGAAATTCCAGTATGGGCCTAGTCTGCCATGCTGGCGGGGTGGAACTCGGGCGATTAGTGAACAACTTGCGAATGCCTTCACCAATTTCGCAATCCAAAACGTCGTCTTCGTCTTTGGGGGGGGTTCGACTTTGAATGCGTTGTATTACGATGGAAGAAGAGGGGTACGACATGGACGGCCACCGTTGGCTTGTACTAAAGTCTGGACATGAGAAAGATATAGGATGAAGACAGCACGCCGCAGTCTTCGAGACAAGATTGCTCCTCCTTCCACACAACACTTCAACAATTCGCCAAGGCAAGAGCAATCCTCGTTCTCTCAGATTTGGCCCCAGCAGCAAATTACAGTTGTTTCTTCTCCCCCGGCTCTTTTCAAGATGGCTCAAAAATTTAAAAACGTTGCCATTGCAGGTGTAAGTTCCGCCATCCATCCCCTGTGCCACAAAACACATCCCTGACCTGATATGATATGATAGGCAACTGGCAATGCAGGCTCTCCAATCCTGAAAGCCCTCCTAGATTCAAATGCTTTCAACGTCACTATACTTACCCGCTCCACCTCAACGCACACTTTCCCGCCTAACGCGACCGTCAAGCAAGTCGACTACACCTCGGTCCCTTCTCTCACCTCTGCCCTCGTTGACCAAGACGCCCTCATCAACGCGATGAATATCGCCGATGGCCCCCCTCATATAAACCTGATTGATGCCGCTATCGCCGCTGGTGTAAAACGCTACCTCCCCTCAGAATACGGGATCGACACCCCCAAAGAGCAGATCGGAGGTCTCCCGATTTTTGCCTACGAAACCGCCGCCCTCAATCATCTACGAGAAGTTGCCGCGAAGTCGGAACTGACATACTCACTCTTACACAACGGGTGTTTCTTCGACTGGTCCTTGGAGGTTGCGTTTTTTGGCTTCGAACCCAAGGCTCAGAAGATAGCCTTGTACGATAATGGGGAAAAAGTTGTCCCGTATTCAACTCTCGAGTGGGTTGGCAAAGCAGTCGTTAGTTTGCTTTTGCATCCAAACGAAACAGAAAATCGAAGCGTCTTTATTGCAAACACATACATTAGCCAAACAAAACTATTTGCTTTGGCGTGCGAAGCAACAGAAACAAACGCGGACGAGTGGACAGTGGAAACAAAAGATACAGACCAAGTTCTCAAAGAAGCGTTTGAAAAGCTTGGCTCTGGCGATCAAGCTGTCCTTGAAGAAAGCCTCCTCGACATGATTCGTGTTGCGGTATTCAAGTTTGAAGACCAATGGGAGAGAGATGATAATGAACTCTTGGGGGTTCCGAGGTTTGGGGACGACGAAGTGAAGGAGGTCATTTTACAATACGCCTAAGTCTTCAACCTGTTAAACACATGCACATTTATTTCTCTGATATCTTCCTATTCCTACCATTAGTCTCGTTGAACCTGTCTTTCCTATGCTTGTCTTGCCTCAGATTGTTATCCTCTAGTCTTGAATTGGACATGAGTTTATCCTCCGTATAGTAATACAATGTCCTATCCTAGTTGTACCGTAGTATCAACATCAACTACTGCGAGAAAGCAAGAATTTACTTGCACCATAGCTCCAGTTTGATTTCTTAGCTCACTCATTCTACAGAATTGGCGCGAAGCGGTTCCCTTGGTTGGCTTAATTCCAGAGAACCCCCACCTAAGCCTGTCTGATGTCTGGTCAGGACCTTTTGTTGCGAGTGTAGAGAATCGACAAGCTATCACCGACTGTGACTCCTTGGCTCGTTAATTTATTCTATTTGGTGATACTTTTAGTACTATTTGACACGCCACACTTCTATCAAGGTGCCCCATCACTTTCATTCGTGGTTGTACACTCAGTGATTTATGAACCAAGGATCCAGCACATTTACC
>JADHKT010000123.1:0-78414 GCA_019925285.1 Graphium sp. VPRI43844
TACTCTTCGACATCTCGGCCTACGGTAGGCTCGAGTGATGATGTAATTTTACATAAGTAGACTAGTGCACACAATTATGTAAGCACGTTAATAGACTCAGTTCAGTTCAGTACTTGTATGAGGGGCTTCGATTAGATCAGCCAAGCAGTGTGCCATACCCCAGCTTTGGTGGTGTAAGGCGTTTGGGCGCGCAGTTTGTTCTGGCATGGCGGGAGAGATAGTTGTGGGGTTAGTTGAATAGTGGGAACCAGCCTGTAGTATTAGGGGACCTATTCACTGACGAGCTATTTGATAGATTGCCTGCATCTTCTTTCTCCCCCTGCCTTTGTCTTAACTGTCAAGCGGCAATATAGGATGGTCATTAAGATTTTTTTAATCTGTCTGTGGCGGGTATTGGACATTCGGCAAAACGAAGCAATTGATAACCCTGCAGTTGGGCCGTCCTTGCATCCCGTATATGCAGGTTGGCGGATGGCGAGGCAAGAGTCTCTCGGTTTGGTAAGTTGATAAGAGTACAAGGAGCATTGATGATTTTGCGCACATAAGACTTGAAGTTTAGGTTTCATTTTGAGAAAGGATATGAGTTGTGAGTTTACGAAGAGGGGACACAATACCTCTACAAGTTGGTGTGCCAGAGTGTGGGTGAGTGTCTTGTCTTACAAGAAGGAGCGTGAAGCTGGAGAGCTCCTTCCCTGACATATGCCTCCAAGCCTCCAAGCCTTATTAATCCTACAACACTCTGTACTTGCATGTACATGCACTTTTGTACATGTATGTACATGGCATTTTTAGAAACAGTGCTGTTCCTCCCTTCCAATCAACGGCCATGCCTCGATGTGTTGGGTGCACCAAACATGTCCTGAAACAAATCCCAACCCTCGACATCTTTCCAGGCTTGATGGTCAGCTGGCATCGGGAGATAAATGACCGATCAACAGAGTTGTGCTTGTACAATATCATGCCACTTGCCACCAACCGACTCAGACGTTCTACGGGCGTGAGCCTTCATGGCATATCCCACATCTTCAACCAGTCGATCACCGAACAAAGGGAGCTGTCCCTACCAAGCAATTCTACATGTACTTATCGCCCCCTTCCAGTCTCATGTTCCTGACACAGCTAATACACCATACCTGACTTGCCGAAATGTGCCGTCTTGGGGCGCCACAGGGCGAGCGAGGGCGAGCCACCCACATCAGATCATACCAGAAGGCACGGATCTCTACAGAGAGCGATAGCGTAGCCGCCCGCTATTGGCGTTTCAAAATTGATTCTGATGTAGCAAGGAAGAAGTTTCTCGATAAATGAAAGAGAAAGGGGGAGAACTAGTCTCCATCCACGTAAGGACTCGCATGTGGTTGCTATCTTGTGTTGCTGCGATGGCAATTTCTCTCACCGTCTCGTGCCAATTTTCTCTTGCCAACGGAGGATATTTGCATCCGCCGATTTGATTCATTACTGGGCCATGTTATCTTGACCCGCATGTCTGTCCATGACAATATGGATAGGTGTGCACACGACTCTCCGGAACACACTTCCACCAGTCAATCTCCCTCTACATCTCGGCTCCGAAGTAAGCTGCAGCACCAGCACCCCCGCCAAACATGGAAATAAACTGAAAAACATGAGGCATCGCCGTGGTGGTGGGCCATTACTGTTGACCTGTGTCACGGGCTTGCGTGGAAGACCTGCATGATGGAGGGTGGCACACTTCCATGCTATTTAAAATATGCATCTAGTCTAGTAAACCATCCCATAGACCAACCAATGAAGCATTGCAGAAGAGCACTGGACAAAGAACGCATGCTGCAATAAAATGCTTGTCGCCTGCATTCAGAAATACCAGGCGACCGACCGATGCCACGTTGTGGCGTCACCTCGTGCACTCTGACCCCCTGCCCTCGTCCAGTCTCATCAAGTATCTGGTCACAAAGCAGGTAAAAAAAAAAAAAAAAAAAAAACCCTAAGGGTTACAACAGGTCGGGGACGTTAAAATCCAGACAGGAGGGAAAAGAACTTAACTTTACTCAGTAGAACGAACCAGCCCAAGAAAGGATTGCGAAGCAGACATAGGACCTCAGAAGCCAATCCCTCCAAGGAGGATCAGCCCGGGAATGGATCGATGATATTACGTACGTGCGCAATATCCACTTTCCATCCCGAATCCGCATCCCCGGTGCCTCTCTTTGCAATTGTTCCCTGACCTTGTTAAACTTGCTCCCGAATTTAGTTTACTATGTAGCTAGAGGCCTCGTATTCTGCATCTGCCGCGCACGCTGAGGGGCCACCTAACTGTGAGGAGAATTACGGAGTACTCCGTAGACGGACAGAATGACAAGAATGCTCAAGGGTGGGGAACCGTTAATAGAAAAGCAAAAATGCAGAGAGGGGGGGGAATAATATGCAGTGCAGCAGTGAGTGAGGCGGGCAGGATAAATACTTGTATGTGCTTCTGTCTGAGAGTGTGTGCGTGTGACATGAGAACAAGTGTTATGATACGCCGGTTGGTCTGCCAAGCCCTCCATCACTCTGGCTAGGAATGCTACGGAGAAGGTGTGTAAGCTGGAAGGCATGATTAAATGGGATTAATGGGATCGCGTGAAGGCGCGACGGGAGTTTAATATGGGTAGGCAGGCAGGCGGAATATTATGTTTCTCTTTTCCATCCAAACGAGAAGAGTAAACTTTGTTTCCATCATGGGCTCTGAAGGATTGTATCCCACCTATTATTGGATCAGGGTAGTTTTGTTTGCAAGTTTACAGAGTATTATGGGTAACTCGGCTTATTGGGAATTCATGCAACACCCTCGCACTGGTGAGCACTGGTGGTGGGAAAATGTCCTATTGGTCCCTGTTGGCACAGGCTAGAGTATTTGTTACTGTTGGGACTAGCATGCCCCACGGCACTTATTACCGCGACACACTTCCCCCTGTTGGGTATCAGGAGGATTGTGACGTACTAACACGTGACATAGGTGTACCCACTATAAAAGTGGCACCCTAGGATTAGTTAGTAGGAGCTGGCCCAGTAAGTTTAGAACTTTTAGCCCTAGCATCATCATCACCACCATAGCCCACAATGTAGAACCGAATTGCCCTGACAACTGGTAGCAACCCTTCGGTTTTGTGGAAAGGTGATTGATCAAAAAATAAAATTTCTTTTTTTTGTCACTCGAGTATGAATGACAAAGACTATGAATCAATTGCAAAAGCTCTTTTGAGATACGAGGAAAAGCACCACAAACTGCCACAATCAATACATAAAAAATAGCATTCTCTTCTTCTAGACATATCACAATGTGGGGATTTCCCAGCCCGCTCCAACCCAAATATTGTCACGGGTTCATGTTCCAGGCACTTGTCCCTGGTATTAGATGGTAAGATTTCATCCAGAGATGGGCAGACTGCTAGTGTTGTGTTACAGATTCCAGCCCAGCGTGGACAGTCATGAACGAAAGTGTAATAGGAGGCCACCACCCCACCTAATTGTCGGGGGCTGGGTGGCCAGTTCAGATTGTCTTGGATATTGGCTTTCCAATAAGTGGCTTCCTGCCACATCACGATGGCCGACAATTCTGTCTGTTCGCAAAACTCTCGAGGTAAAGGTCGCTAAAGTTTATCTGTAGGGTTGTGTGGAGCACCACTTGTGTAGCACACCCACCTATTACAAAGTACTCCATATTGCTGGTGAACAAGTGGTGGTTGCCAGACCATACTCCGTATAAACCACAGCATAAAATTGATCTTGTATTCTTATCAGGTTTTGGAATTCAAAGCAATGCCATACGCCTTGTTGTTTTGACCAAGCGTCAAGGGTCAACTTTTAAACAGTAGAAAGAAGAATCTTGGACAGACAATGGATTCTCTTGTATGGGGTATTTGGGGCTATGTATTTTCTCTACCCAAGCCCCAGAATGCCCATCCATGCTCACTGACTGCTCACTTCTCATTCCTCTCCTCGGTACTCCGCATCCACTTTAGCACCAAGTGGAGTAAAACAAGCCTAGGTACGGACTAGACGTATAGAGTACGCCAATCAGACCTTTGTGTACCAGGATAATTCAATCATTGGCCTTTTAATGCACAATTCCTGTTAACCTCGAAGTCGATGGCACCTCACATTTTGTACTGATACCGCTCACTGGTAATTAATACACCAAATGCACTTTAGTAGAACGACGCGTGAGACAGAGTGTTTCTCTTTGGCCCCATTTTCACTTTGCTTATGGGATCGCGACCAAGAGTATTCCTTTTGGTGGTTGGGTTTACTTTCTGCCTCTTTTCTATGCCCTGGTGTTGTTATTTTTTCCCTTTACCTTGTTCCTTTTCTTTATATTGGCCTAGTCTTCAATATGAAAAGACAGGAAGAATTAATTCACATTCTTTTTTTTTCTCTGTCGGGTTAGTTACCAAAGCCTAAATGAGCGAGGTTGTCTAGTTCTAGGACCTTCCTGTCACTGGCTACACTACCCTGAGTTTTTTCTACAGCAGTGTTTTATCTTATCCTTTTTCTTTTGAGTCTAGTGCTCGGGCCGGCGTGTGCGACCCCCTCTTCGCATATCATCAACCCGCCGACTAAGCATCTCCACACATAAGTGTACCTTATCCCGTATATTACTTCAACCACCAACAACTTTCTTATTGGCATCGTCGTCCCACGGGAGCACATACCTTCGATTCCTCATCTACATCGGCCTTTGAATTGCTGCTTGTCACCCAACCCCTCATTTCAGCCCCCTAGTCGATTTGTTTGTGTTTCCTGAAACGAACGGTCCACTCACTGTATTGTGGAATCTCGTGCCCGGCAGCCGTGAAAAAACCCTCCCGGCGAGGGCACCTGCCCTTTTGCCCTTCCTGCCTTTTTAGTCAAGCTATCCCCTTAACGGCTACCTTTCGACAGCCAAGAAGTCTCGACAGAACCAATTCCCCTCAAAGAACTGCGAACTTCGAATTGCCATCATTCCACGAACCCCTCGCGAAGGTCTTGACTCACACTCTCCCGACGTCCCAACCCGACACTCCTTGTCTGCCTGATTTGTGGCTTCCATCGCCACTTACCAGCGCCCAATAAATACCACAGTCGATACGCCGGGCTTGTTTGCCAAACCGAGGGATAACGGGGCCGATTAGTCTGTTCTATCGTGAACAGTACGGTACAGCCATAGGAGGAAGACCGATCCTTTCTACAAGAGCAGAAACAAGGAGCTTTGAGTGAGGCAGTCAAGCATCCTCCTCTACTGTTCCAACCTTCCGTCATGTCTCTGGTCTTTGCCGATTTGTAGCTCTGGCCCTCTGCCATCCCTCATTGCCAGTAGTCCCTTTTCCAGTCATCATCCACAAATCGACCGAAGAATTACAGACCAGATCCAGAAGCAACCGACCGACAGAGCCCAGACTTCAATACAGCCCCGACTGATCTTCACCTTTTCTCCTTCCTCCCTCCTCTCTCTTACGCCCCCTCGACAATTCGCCCTCGTGTAAGAAGCCGCTCGATGACAGTACCCCGACGCTTGAGGACCTACATATATCCTCCGCCAATATGGACCCCGATTCCGCAAAAATGCCCCCGCCCCCTGCGGTGACCTCACTGCGTGCCCAGAGCGCAACCGCCATGGAACGGTCCTTGAGCCAGGACATTCGAGAGGAGAGGGAAGATCTGCGCGAGGCTGCTGAGCAGACCCTCAATGTCATCGTTGACCTCAATCTCGACGGTACCATCCGTTGGGTGAGCCCCTCTTGGGTCGAGGTCATTGGAACTCCAATCGAAGACGTTGTCGGCGTGCCCATCGCCGACCTCGTCGTGAGCGATAACAAGAATGTCTTCCTCGACGCCATGGAATCCATGAAAACAGACGACTCGCGAAGTCACCACATTCAATTTGCTATGGCACTCGGCCCCCTCTCGAAGCTCGCATCCGCCAATGATGCCAACGATGCCGAGGACGCTGCTGCGCCCGCGACATCCGATGTGCCGAATCCGGACCCCCAAATCTATGACCTTGAAGCCCAAGGCATCGTAGTTTACGATAGTGCTTCTGGAGGAGAAAGCCATGTGAGTAAACTATCCCTACACCAACCATTGGCAAACTTCTATTTTTCCCAGTCTTCGCCTTGCGTCTCATCCTTGGTACTTACTCCACACAAATTCGACTCTTCGCTTTACTGACAACCAGTGTTTCATTTGTAGACAATGTGGATGATCCGTCCTTGGATCGCACCACGTGAAATCCAGATTGACCTCCCCGATTTTATTGTCGACTCGCTTGGCTCTGGTGCCGAGATTCTCGCCAACCATCTGACGCAACTCGCTGAATCCGGCCTCGAGGACCCTGAACACCATCCTCCTCCCCCACCCGTCCTATGCCGTATATGCGAGAGACAAATTTCCCCATGGTGGTTTGAGAAGCACACCGACCTCTGTCTCCAGGAACACCGTGCTGAAATGGATGTCCAGATGGCACAGGAAGCATTGATAGAACACCGTCATGCGATCGTCAAAGTTCTCGATGCTTTGGATGCAAGGGCTAGCCGCTCTCTGCCAGGTGACCTCTCGCCGGTTGCCAAGGCCGAATACAAGGGAATGCCGATTGGACCGCCTCCGTCGACACAATCGAGCCCAGGGTCGTCAGCAGCACCATCCCGTGACCTCTCTGGCCCGTTTGCCCACTCTCGGACCCGCTCCTTTGCCATTCGGCGTCCCCAGGCTAGAATAGTCGAACTTCTGATGGATCTCTGCGATACGGCTATTGAAATCAGCACACCAGCTATCAAGGACGCCCCCGCTCAAGGACCTGGCGAGTTCCGCACCCAATCGCCCCAGTCAGAGTCTCGTGTCTCCCAGGTCATGCAATGGCAATCGCCAAGCACCAACACCCTAGAGCAGGAGCAAGGTCTTGCTCTATTATGCTCCGATACAGAGCTCGCAGCCAAGGCAAAGGTTGAGGCGGTGATCCGCCATAGAAGGATTATTGAATATGCCGAAAGGCTCCGTGTTGAGTTTGCCGTCCTTGTCCAGGATTGCATTGACGAGGCAATGCGCAAAGCTGCCCGTATTGCTGCTGGCCGACTTAGTGACTCTACGGACAGTGAAGAAGACGAGAATCGGGACGGCGACTTAGATCCCGCCTCGAACGAACCTTTCTTCGAGGGAGGTTCATTCGACGGGCCCTCGGCTCTCGTCGAAGCTCTTCAAAAGGCCAGCATCGATGCCGACCCAGACAGACGTCGCCGTCCATTATCCTTCTTGGAATCTGTTCAATCCGGAAGCCCCCGTGAATGCCCTACCCCAACGTCGCACCCCGGGGGCTTAGCTAACGTTTTGCATGATTCTCGTCGCGGTTCCATTCTATTTGGTAGTGAAACAGGGGAGAGTGAGGGAAGCCTTCGATCAACTTCGCAATCCCGCATGCCGCCGCCCCGCACAGAGTCCCCCATCTCGGAGTTTGGGGATTTGCGTCGTGCAGCAAGTGCTCGACAACACCACCGTAGGAGTCTCATTCTTCCAGGGACCTCTTCTCCTCGCCGCCAGGAGTCGCCAAGCCGAGCCGGCCAACCGCCGTCGTCACCCTTACGGATTAGCAAGCCCCGAGGGTTCCCCTTTTCGCCCCCAGAATCTTATGCGTCACCCGAGTCCTCACCCATGCTCCAAGGAACCGAGTTCAGCTCGCCAGCCCCGGTTCCCCTCTTCCACCACCGCCGACAATCCTCGGCTGCCATGTCTGAGTTGATTATTCGGCCACCCCCATCACCACGTCTGGGGGCCCATAACGCTCCCATCCAGGCCCGCCCTGCCCAACCATCCATCAAGGACTTTGAGATCATTAAGCCAATCAGTAAAGGCGCCTTTGGAAGCGTCTATCTCTCTAAAAAGAAGTCAACCGGAGAATATTTTGCCATCAAGGTTTTGAAGAAGGCTGACATGGTTGCAAAAAATCAAGTAAGCAACGTAAAGGCCGAACGCGCCATCATGATGTGGCAGGGCCAGAGTGATTTCGTGGCCAAACTCTATTGGACCTTCTCAAGTAAGGACTATCTGTACTTGGTCATGGAGTATCTCAATGGGGGAGATTGCGCGTCTCTCATCAAAATTTTGGGAGGTTTGCCTGAAGATTGGGCCAAAAAGTACCTCGGGGAAGTGATTCTCGGCGTTGAGCACCTGCACAGCCGGGGTATCATTCATCGTGATCTCAAGCCGGATAATCTATTAATTGACCAGAAAGGCCATCTCAAACTCACTGATTTTGGTCTCTCGCGAATGGGTCTCGTCGGACGCCAACAACGAGCATTAACAAGTGAGAACGAGTCAACACCGGATCTCCTAAAACAAGGGCCGTTCGCTCGTTCGACGTCGATGGCGTCTTCTCGCTCAACGTCGCTGGACTTACATGGCGCCTCTGGTGGGTCACCAAGCATGACACCTCAAACGGGAGCTGAGGGTGGGCTGTATGGCCAGCCATCGTACTTCACTCTTGGCCCCCAGAATACTGAGACTCGACGTGTGTCGAGCAGTCATCGATCCGACAGTGGAGGGAGTGAAGTCCTCACTCAGATGATGAGCGGTTTCTCCCTCAACGACTCGGAAACGGGCTCACTCGCGCCTAGCGCGAAATCGCCCACAGAAGAGACGTATGACATGGCAAGCCAAGGCTCTCCCGACCTGACATCACTACACCACACTCTATCGCAGGCTACTGATCTTCAGGGGAGGAGCGGTTCCACAACTCAAGCTAGCATGATGCCTCCTCCTATGGCTCTCTTCGACCCCGAAGATACGAACCGGCGCTTCGTCGGTACCCCAGACTATCTCGCGCCTGAAACTATCAAGGGCGAAAAACAGAACGAGTCGAGTGATTGGTGGTCTGTTGGGTGTATACTATTCGAGTTCCTCTATGGCATTCCACCCTTCCACGACAAGGAAGCCGAGCACGTCTTTGAGAATATTCTTGCGCGGCGGATTCGTTGGCCCGATGAGGATGAATGCGAGCCCATATCGGAAGAGGCCAAGGATTTAATCAACAAGCTGCTATGTATGGAACCAGACGACCGTCTTGGTGCCAACAAGGAAGGCAAGTTCCCGTCTGGTGGTGAGGAGATCCGCAACCACCCCTGGTTCCGCGACATATCATGGGACAGTCTTTTGCAAGATGAGGCTCAGTTTGTGCCGCAGACAGAGAACCCCGAGGACACAGAGTATTTCGATGCCCGAGGAGCGACTCTGCAGTCGTTTACGGAAGAGGAGGATCAGTCTCTTCCCAGCTCCTCTGTCGGCTCCGACTATCCCGACAGACCCCACGACGCCCTTTCGCGAGTGCGTTCGCAGATCAACACGTCGAAGCGCGGCTTGATGCCACTCCATATTCCACCGCATGTTCGCGACCACAAGAGTCGACGGCTCAGCGAGCCTGTCCCGACGGATGATTTTGGCGCTTTTGCATTCAAGAACTTGCCAGTTTTGGACAAGGCGAACAAGGATGTGATTCAAAAATTACGCGCCGAGGCTTTGGCTGTGCAGACTAAACAAAGTGCCATCAACCTGGGTCCCTCGAGCACTGGCGCAAGCGGTTCTTCCCTCGAGGGCAGTCCGTCACTTTCGATTCCTTTCCAGCGAAATATTTCTAACACAAAATCGGCAAACCGACCTCAGTCGCCGTCTGGATTGAGCCACACCAACTCGTCGCAGAGCCGCATCTCGCAGCCATCTTCGCCGCTCCTAGTCTCTTTTGTTGCGGGCCAAGGTTCCGAGGGTCGGCGCAAGGCCTCTAGCAACGCCTCGAGCCTTTCTCAGCAATCTGTTGGCTCGCTGCCAACGGCGCTTGATGTACCGCGAGTGCCACCCAGCTTGCAAAAGGCGGCAACAACCATAGCCACAGTAGCTTCTTCGCCGATTAAGGGCCGAGGCGCTGCACCGCCGCCGCTGGCACTCTCGCCACAGAAGAACATTATGGCAACGCCCCGCCAGGCGAGCACGTCTCGGTCCCGGTCTCTCACAGTGGGCTCTCAGTCACAAGAAGGAAGCCCGATCGCATCGGACATTCTGGTGCATCACAAAAATCGACGCAGTCAAGTGCTTGACATGTCTCCGTCGTCATCGGACAACGAGGGCGAGAAGCACAATGCGCTCCTCCGTGTGCAGCGACGACGGCAAAGCTCCCGTCGCCATTCGCAGATCATGTTCGACGCGGGACCGACATTCCGGCCGCTTGATGTGCTCATTTGCGAGGACCACCCGGTGTCGCGCATGGTCATGGAGAAACTCTTGGAAAAGCTTCGTTGTCGCACCATTTCGGTCACCAACGGCTCGGAAGCGGTGCGCTACGCGATGAGCGACATTAAGTTTGACATCATCTTTGTCGAGTACCGACTCCCGCAGATCAACGGTGCGGACGTGGCACGGATGATTCGGGAGACGAGGAATGCCAATACGCACACGCCCATTGTTGCCATTACGGCATACCTTAAGGAATTACCCACTCCTCACTCGTTCGACTCGTTGATTGAGAAGCCCATCAGCTCGTCCAAGTTGACTGAAGCGCTGAGCTCACACTGCCACTGGAAGCCAGCTTCGCCCACGCCCAACAATTCCATGTCGCTGCCACACCCAGCTCCGTCGAGCCTCCGACAAGCTAGCAGCTCGGGGGCCGGCGATAGCCCAACGTCCAGCTCGTCTATGTTTGCGGGGCGACCAGGCTCGGGCATCTTGACGTCAAGCCGCGAAGATTCCATCAGTTCGAGCCTCTTCGGTGACTCGGAATCAGTTACCACAGACGAAGCATCAATTGTCATTAGCAGGAAGGCTACGGGTGACTGGGACGAAGGAGGTGGCCTCGGCATACGGGGCGAGGAGCCTTTCTACCCACTGTCGGACTCGCCCAAACCGATTCTCCACCTCACGACGCAGCAGTCGGCGCCGGGTCAGCTGGAGGTTGCCAGAGCTCCGGCGCCTCGACGACGCTCGCTGGAAAAGCTCCTGGCCAAGAAGGCGTCGATAGAGAAACGAGCACTCGAAGGGAGCACGGACTCGGCGGACGACGAGGACGAAGAACTTGGACAACCAGCCGCTGAGAAGGCGTATCGAGGCAAGCCATCTCTCCCCAGCTCCAAGCTCGGGATCGAAATGATGCGGGCAGACAGCCACGACAGCATGACGGTGGGTTCGGAGAGCACGATTGAGCCGGTCACGCAGGTTGTTACACCAGCCAACGAAGAAGCCGGGATGGTGTTTCCGTCGGACAAGCAGGCATTGCACACACGCACACCTCCCGACAGCGGAATTACAAAGACAGACGGAACAGACAGCCAAAACGACAAGACCCCGCGACCGCATTCGATTAGCCACGAGACGGACCTAGACAGCGAACCCACGCCTCGAGTCGCCAGAATAGGATAACTCAGTTTTCTTTACCCTTTACATTCTAAACACGGCCTCGAGAGCTGTACAACCATTACCACTTGGCCATTCTTATATTTTCGCCCCTTCCTCTCCTCCGAGAACATTCCACTCCTTGCCAAAACTTTTCTTTTTCTTTTCTCTCTTGATTTATTTTATTCTCATATGTCCTTTTCCCCATTGCCTATTTTCTTTTCCCGTCTTCGTTTAGGAGCCACTTCGCTTTTCGCTTTTTTTATATGTATTTTCATTCTGTCGATTCTCACATATGGACTGAGCATGGTTAGCGCGGCGTTTGCTCGGCGAGAGATACAGATTGTGTCCGATTTCATTTTGTTTCCTTTTCTTTGTGCATGGCTATTGCAGAAGGCCGTGGGCCAGGTCTACGTATTTCACTTTCCTACTCGAGAAGTTTGTGATACTGTCCGCTCAACATATCCTTCCACTGACATTTCTGTTGCCCCTACCTCTTCAGTTTCTTTTTGTCGTCTCAGTACCCAAAACAACACAGCAAAAAGGGAGAAAAGTTCACCCTAAAAAAAAGTATCATTTTCGTTTTGGCGCCTAGTTGGTCAGGTATTCACGGTTTGAGCAGCATATTTCTTCCCTGCTCCTTCTCATCACTCGGATGCAATCTCGGCAATCTCAATATACATTCTTCACCTCAACATGTGCTTAAATGGTCAATCCGAGTAGACTCGTAAAGGTATCGTTGACGGGATATAGTTTGCGACTTTTTTTTTGAGGTTTTTTAGTTCGACCCGATGTCGCCATGCAACTGAGCCAGCCTCTGGCACGTCATCGCGAAAGATCATCGCGAAAGGTGGAAAAGGTCGTGGGGCGGTGTGGGTTTTTTTTGGGAGGGGAGCATTTGGAGGGGCATACTACACCTCTAATGGATATTAGTGGGGGCGGTGCACGAGCATTTTAGGCATGGCCCGAGGAGATGCGTGTTCGAGGTGCAGGATGCTTAATATACGCTTTCATAATCCTGCTCTCACCTCTGCTCTGAGACCACTTATTCTCAGAATTTCTAACAAAGAATTATGATTACCTGACCGACTGTATGGGCGAAGACTCGCTGTTTCCCAGTAAGTCGTGCCCCGCCGTAGATCTGTACTCATCCCTCAGCACACAACATGCGACCTACAGAGGCGTCCACAGAGAGCACAATGAGTCCCGGGAGCCGCAATTGAGCTCCACTGGCGATCGGAAGTGGAGAAGCACATTTTGCCCCTCCAAAGGGCGAAAAGCATGAGAGGGGAGCTAAAAAGTATATCTATCCGTCCCCCTTTCTACTCCGTAGAATTTCACGATAAGGAAAGACAAGACGGTGTAACGAGTACATAGACCACTGCCCCTCGTTAAATTGTTTCCCAAAGTCCTCTTTAGAATCTGCGTATTTCCTCTTCCAATTCTCGTTGAATTGATATCTGGCTTTTGACGAGCTCCTCGCAAACCAGAAACCATAAACCATAAACCATGGCGGACAAGAAGCCCACCGTTCCCGTGCCTCATGGCACACTGGACATTTCAAAGTTGGAATTTGCTTCTCGCGCTGTGCATGCGGATGATTTTGTGAGTGCGCATCGGGCTGTTGCGCCGGCCCTGCATGTTTCTACTACGTTTCGGTATACGGATGACCCCGAAGCTTTGGATCCCAATGACATTACCGATGTATGAAACCCCCCCTCTCTCTCCCCCCCGCCCTCAATCTAAGATGTTGACTAAAACAAAAGGTTTCAAGCCCTCTGCGCCATTCGACTCGCACATTTACTCCCGCCTCACGAACCCCAACACCGCCCGCTTAGAAACGGTCCTCACGTCCTTGCTCAACGGTCCGGCGGTGACATACTCTTCCGGACTCGCGGCCTTCCATGCGTTAATCGTCCACGTGAACCCGAAACGAGTCCTCGTAACGGGAGGATACCACGGCTGCCACGCAATCCTCTCCATCATCAACCGGCTAAACGGACTGGAGGTTCTCCCCCTAGACTACGAAGGCGACATCTTCCCCACGGATTTGATACATGTCGAATCACCCGTGAACCCAACCGGCGAAGCGGTAAACATTCTACACCATGCTGAGAGAGCACACAAAGCGGGAGCTTTGCTCTCCGTCGACGCAACGTTTGCGCCGCCACCGCTCCAAGATCCGTTCTTGTTGGGCGCCGACATCGTCATGCACAGCGGAACAAAGTACTTTGGCGGCCACTCGGACCTCCTCTGCGGCGTCCTCGCCGTAAACCCGGCCAAACACGCCGACTGGGCGGCGAGACTGCGCAACGACAGGACCTACCTCGGCGGCGTCCCCGGGAACATGGAATCCTGGCTCGCCCTCCGCAGCCTGCGCACCCTCTCCCTCCGCATCGAACGACAGAGCACGACTGCCGCCGCGCTCGTCCGGTGGCTGGCCGAACAAGCGGCGTCCACCGACGGCGACGGGAATCCCGTTGCGGAGCTCGTCGAGCGGGTCTTGCACGCTTCGTTGCAGCCCGAGGCGCGCGATCCCGCGTCTTGGCTTGCAAAGCAGATGCCGAATGGGTTCGGTCCCGTGTTTACCTTGATCGTGAAGAGCGAGCATGTTGCGAGGCGGTTGCCCTCTGCGTTGAGGCTATTCCATCATGCTACTAGTTTGGGCGGCGTCGAGTCGTTGATTGAGTGGAGGGCCATGTCGGATCCTACTGTGGAGCGGACTGTTCTGCGGTTGAGTATTGGCGTTGAAGGCTTTGAGGATCTCAAGGCGGATTTGGAAAGAGGATTCCGTGCTGTAGCGGAGGAATTGGCCAAATAAGGCGCGCGCACGAGAGGTTTGTTTGTACCCTTGAGTCTTGACCCGGAAGTTACAGCAAATCTAGTCAGCGGCACCAAGAGAGAGAGAAGTAATGAACCAAAATACATACTCGGTGAGCCGGGCCCCCGGTTGTGGTTGTCTTGAGTAAACTGTCGTCAATGTCGTCTTGCAAAAGAGTATGTGCCCCCTGTGGGAGGAAATAATTACAAGCGGAAGAAAGAAGCCGCTTCAACACCCGAACGCCACATCCCCCCAAAAAAGAGAGAGAGAGAGAGAAAAGGAGAGAATCAGCTCAACCGCAATGTGTATCATATGCAACCGCCGGAATTACAAGCTCCCCATCCCTGCGCCTGTCGCCTAGACTTTCCTTGATACCGTACAGTCTCCACTATTTACGCCTCACGCACCCTCTCCCCGCGAAGTAGAAGACGCAGCTTCAGCCTTGGGAATGGCACCGAGCTCGGAACCGGTCTGACTCTGGCTCTGGCCCCTCTTGCGGCCGGGAAGAAGGTGTCCCATGAGGGGAGTGCTGGTGGGGGCGGGGCTTGCGTTGTCATTAGAGGCGTCCGAGAACTTGGAGAAGAAGCCGCGGCGTCGGGGTTGCGGCGGGGCGGGCTTGCTATCGTCGAGCCTTACGTCTTCGAAACGTTCCTCTTCGTGGAGCGGTTGGCGACGTGCAGGCCGGTTGTGGACGGACGAACGAGGTGGGCGGGCGAAGCGGGACGAGTCGAGACTGCGTCGGAGGTCTGGCTCGGCATTCAACACGGGAGACTTGGCCGAAATATCCTTTTGCGGCGGCTCTGGTTAGCTTGGGGGCCGAGGACAGTCCAATTCGGCATGGGAAGTAGAACAAGCCATTGGTCGGGCATGCACAACTACTCGGCGCCTAGGGTAAGACTTACAAAGGACCTGCGGTACGAGTCAAAAGACTCTCTGGAAATGGAAAAGGCTTCGATCTCGCCGGTGCTGCTTCGTGAGTCTGTGGACGCGCGGCCCGGGCGAAGCTTGCGCGCCCATGGGGGCTTTTCCGGACGTTCTTCGGTGGGCGATGGCTGGCGGGCAAATCGTCAGTGTCGTCCTCTTTCTATCCCCGACTACGATTGAGATGGAAGAGCAATTGAACTTACGGGAAGATATATGCCACTGTCGTTGACAACTACTTCCGAGGCAAAGACGATTTCAAGTTAGCATGCCTGACCAATTTCCATTCTCAGATTGGTCTCTTGTGGTGTGGACGTGGTGTGGACCAACAAGGGCCGAGGGATTTGAATGGTGGGGCACGGAAGCCCATGGCGAAGCACCACGCACGAGACAAGGAGATGGGGAGATGGGACAGAATAGCACGACAGAACATACCACTCAGTTTGTATTCACCGTTATCTCGGCCTTTTGAAGTCTTGGCACTGAGAACCGACGACTTGGACCCGACGGTGTTGACACGCTCAAAGCCAGGCGCGCCAGGGTGGCAGGACGAGCCGGAGGGGTCGGATGCGGCGTTAGGGTCCGCATTCTCGTCATGCGACAGCGAGTTGTCAGACCGCTTAACAAAGGGATTTCGAATCGGCATCTTGAAGGGCGGCGACGAGGCGAGGTCTGGGCGTTTCGAGCTCAAGGAGGAATCTACAGACGGATATGAAGAAAGAGCATGAAAAAGAAGGAGGGGAAGAAAGCAAGCTCGATGGATGTGGGAGGATCGGAGGACGAGTAAACGGAGGAAGCACAAAGGGTGATTGTGAGCAGATGTGAGCAGACGAAAGGCGGGGCAGGACAATTAGTTGGTTCGAGAGGGGCGCCGCGGGGGAAGAAAGAAGGGGTCTTTGAGTCTCAGCCGAGATGAGGACGCAGAAACGATGAGGGCGGAGAGAGAGGGCAGAATAAAAAAATTGTTCACACTTGACGAGGGGATGATGCGAGAAGGACAAGGTCGAGTTCGAGAGAAAGGAGAAATTCGAATCGACGAAAAGATGTTGCAAGTTTGGGGGCTTTTAAGGTTTCTGGAGCCGTCGAGTATTTAGAGAAAAGAAAGTACCTTGCAGAAGTGCGCGCGAACAGCGAAAGAAAAACAGGCACAGACAGCACAGCGCGAGCGGGAGCGATAAAACTGAGTAGTGAGTACGGAGTAGGTGGACGATCTCTGTAGTGGGTTAGCAGTGAGATGGTGCGAGCGCCAGTGGCAGTTGGCGGCATTCTTGGCGCCGTGCTAGGGGGCCGAGTCTGAATCAGGCCAAGAGAGGGCGATAAACACACAGGGTATTGTACGGTATTATTGTACAAACAATAGCAAAGATATCAAGGGAAAATGTACCTTTATTGTTCCTCGATATCGGACAGGAAGGACAGGGGAAAGGAGATGACGTTGAGCGGGCGGACTGGACTCCGTACTGTTGCCAACTATTGTATGTATGTACATGTACATACTCCGTATTTGGGGGGGGTGAGTCTTGTAGCGGGCTTCAGTGGATGCTGCAAAGACATGAGGGCTGTAAGGCCACTAAAATGACAGTGATGCAAGCCCTGGAACAAGATGCAGAGCAGCGATCATCCGCAGAGAACCCGGACAAGACAACATACGTTGAGAAGACGTATTACAAGATCAAAGACCCCAATATTCCTTCCTCGTCCATCTACCATCTCTCTCTCTCTTTTTTTTTTTTGTTTTTGGTCTGCGTATCGGTTTGGTTTTGGCTCAAAATTACGGCCAAATTTGGCCAGCCCTCGGCGATCATCCCACCTGTGACGTCGACGACGGGATCATGGTTGCGGGGACCTCGCGACAAGAGCCGGGCGCGAACAAGAGAAGCGAACAAGAGAAGCGAAGGAGGGAAAGGCGGAGCATGGGACTTGGAACCCAGTTTACAAGTAGTAAGGGGAGGTATTCCCTTAGACGTGTAGCTCTATTTGGGTTGCAAAGGGACATGATCGGCCTCGATCACTTTTTCAATATTGAGTGCCAAAGTGCGTCTCAGCAAGACTATGTCACGAGAGGCTGGGAATGGAGACCAGCTGCTTCCAGCTGTAGGCAATCTGTCGTTCCAAGCAGCATGTGCAGTCAAGTAGCTGTTCGTGGCAGGGATCGTACTATTCGAACGGAGCGCAAGAGATATGGCCTGGTCAGCCAGCCAGCCGAGATAAAGATTCTAGCTAGTAATAATAGCCCAAGATTGAAGAGAGTTCTCTCCACAAAACAGAGAGGCCTGGCCAGCCACCACACCACACACCAAACGGGCTGCGCGCGCGCGCTGTGCGCTGTCCTAAAGCAGCCAAGCAAACCTACATAGCTTTGCCACGTGGGTTTCGGCTGTGCCCTGAATAAGTAGTGCAACCAGTCAACATCTTGTCATTATTACTTTCTACACTTTAGATCACGTCAACTTTCTTAAAGCGTTCCAGCCTTTTCCTGTCCGAGACATTTCAGTTGTTGCCCAACTGAAAAGAAAACTAGCAAAACCCAACAAGACAGCCAGCGCCTCATCTCTTGGATGTGGTGGTGCTCTGTGTGGCACAGTAGTACCACAAGAACCCGCCGCCTGACCTGAACCTCCTGATACCATATCGCCTACATCCCGCACCACCTTCCCTCCTCAACAAATACCACCTCATCCAGTTCTTCTCAAGCCGAAAAAAAGGGTAGAGTAAAACAGTAAAACGAAAAAAAGAAAAAAAAACCACAACATCGCAATGTCCAACTCCTTTCACGCAGCCCTCGGGGCCGCCTCCGAGAGCAAAATCGCCCTCGTAGCAGCAACCGTCGTGTCCACAGTCACTGTCCTCGCCGTCGGCCGCTCACTGCTGTATCCCCGCCGAGAGGCCGTCCTACCTGGGCCTTTACGCAGCACGCTTCCCAATCTCTCGGAAGCCGAGTTGAAAGAGTTGACGTACTTGCCCGATGCATTTCCCGGGGCAAGAGATGTTTCTACCCCTGTAAGCTAGACTCCACCCCCTTCCACTAGAAAACAAATAAGAAGACGCCAGGATGGAAAAGAAGGAGTCTCGAGACAAATCATTCGAACGCTAACATATCGGCAGTATGGCTCCATCCGAGTCTACGAATGGGGCCCCGAAGACGGCGACCGAGTCCTTTTAATCCACGGCATCAGCACAACATGCATGACCTTGGGACCCATCGCCCACGGCCTCGTAGCCCGCGGCTACCGCGTAATGCTCTTTGTATGCCACCCCCCTCCCAAAAAACCCCCCTCCTCCTTCTCCCCCTTACTCACAACAGAGAAACAGGATCTCTTCGGCCGCGGCTTCTCAGACGGCGTAGGAGACCTCCCCCACGACGCCCGTCTCTACACAACCCAAGCCCTCCTAGCCCTCGCATCTTCGCCCCTCCCCTGGACCGGAACCAACGGTCTGCGCCTTATCGGCTACTCGCTAGGCGGAGGTGTGGCCCTGCACTTTTCCGCTTCTTTCCCGCACATGGTGTCTTCGCTCGTGCTCCTTGCTCCCGCCGGCTTAATCCGTGCCTCGAACTTTGGCCTCGTCTCGCGTCTCGTTTTTCAATCCGGCCTTGTGCCCGATCGCATTCTCGCCGAACTTGCGCGGATTCGGTTGAGAAAGCCCATTGCAGACAGCGTCGTGCGCCGTCCATCACCGCCTTCTGAACTTCAGGAAGAGTCTGAAGACGACGATGACAATGTTGAGGCTCATGACCCCGGACATGAAAGCTACATCGACCTCATGACCTCGGAGACTACCCATCCAACTTCGACCAACGACGACACCCCCGTATCCACAACGCCCCTCGAAGTCCGTGTCCTGCGCTACGTCTCATGGATGGCGCACCATCACCCGGGCTTCATCCCCGCATTCACCTCCTGCGTGCGCTTCGCTCCCCTGACAGACCAACATGCGATATGGGCTAAGCTCGCCGAGCGCCCCGCCGAATCGACGTGCATCATCGTCGCTCGCAACGACGAAGTTGTGGACCTGGCGCAGTATCGCGCCGATGGTTTGTCTATCCTCGGTGGTGTCAATGGGGGTGTGAGGTGGAAGGAGTTGCCTGGTGGTCATGATTTTGTCATGACGCATTCGCGCGAGGTCCTGGTTGAGATAGATCGGTTCTGGGCCGGAAGCCAGAGTGCTTCCAAGGCTTAAAACATGCCCATGTACTCTGTATTGGTTGTTTCATTCTTTATGAACTTTGTGGCTTTCTTCTTTGGTGCACGGCACTGCTATGTACTATTATTGCTTTTGCTTCATAGAATAGATCGACTGCTGCTACTTCGTCTCATATGTCTACTAGATATAAATAAATAATAACCATTGCCTGCAAACAGCCTTGCATTATGTAAACTGTGATTCAGATGCACATTGTCATATACGGTTGCATCATTAATTGTGAAGTGAGCTACGAGTGAAGATGTCTAAAAATAACCTGACAAGGAGATGTTTCCCGATATTCATAGTAATAATGTCCAGTGAAGAGGGGTCTTCCAAAATGCGAAATATCAATGTAATCCACATGCGGCAATGAAACGAAACTGTTTACATTTCTTAGACTTATGAAAAAAAAATCAAGGCTCATCGGTCGAGGGCTTGGCTCTGGCACTACATTGGAGCAACCGCGTTAGTTGATAGTTTCACAGCGCTCGCGCTGAGCGTGGCCATCAGTCTTTGACGTACCATGTTCCAGTAAACACCCTGCTTCTTGAGCAGTTCGGTGTGACTGCCCTTCTCGAGAAGTTTTCCCTCGCCAAGAACGAAAATCACATCTGCGTTCTGCACTGTGGCCAGGCGGTGGGCAACGACGATCATCGTGCGGCCTTTCCCGGCGCGCTCAAAGGCTGCTTGGACCACCTTTTCCGACTCCGAGTCTAGGGAGCTAGTGGCTTCGTCGAGAAGAAGAATATTTGGGTTTCGGATGAGAGCTCTTGCGATTCCCACGCGCTGTTTTTGCCCGCCAGAGAGAGAGACACCTTTGCTTCCAATGCTGGTGTTGTATCCTTCAGGAAGCGAGACGATGAAGTCGTGGATGGAGGCGTCGTGACAAACCTGGTGCAGCTGCTCATCGGTGATGTCCTTCTCGTCAACTCCGAGCAATATGTTCTCTCGGAATGTCCCTTGGAACAAGGTTGGCTCCTGGGCCACGAGGGACAAGTGCCGTCGGTAAGAGAAGACATCCATGTCGTAAATGTTTTGGCCGTTGGCGAGGATCTTGCCCTGTTGGGCATCGTAGAATCGCTCGAGGAGTGAGATGATGGATGTTTTGCCACAACCAGAAGCGCCGACGAGCGCGGCAAATTGGCCCTTCTCAATTGTGAGGCTGAGACCCTTGAAAACGTTCATTTCGCGTGTCGGGTACCGGAAGTGAAGATCTTGCAGCTCAAGCTTGACACCACCAGTGGCATCTGGGATGCCCTCCCCATTGCCGGTGCCGGTGCTCCTCGATTCACGCACATTCATGATGCGGTTGGCTCCCTGCGAAGCCTGCGCAGCGTTAGGTCCAAAGCTGAGGCCTTGACCGGCGGCCTCGGCACCCTGGATGACGGCCATCATACAAACCAGGAACTGGACATTGTTGTACTCGCCAGTAGCCATCAACTGCCCACCATACCAGAAGATGAGAGCCTGGCACCCCAAACCAGAGCTGTCGGAAAACGCAAAGATGATGCTCGCGACGAGTGCCTTCTTCAAAGCCGTCTGTACATGGTTATGAAGCAGCTTCTCGTAACGATTGCAGATGAAGTCTTCCAGAGTGAGCGAGGTGACGGTACGGAAAGCGCCAATAGATTCCGAGGCGAATTTAGAGCTCTCTTCAAAAACAGAGTCATTCATTTTGTCGAATTCGAGCTCGTATCTCAAGCGGAAGTAGCCAGACGCTAAGCCAATAGGCACAGTGACGAAAAATGCGACCAGTGCAAGCTTCCATCCGTAATAAAATGCGATGCTGAGTCCACCGAGCAGACTAAATATGGCGTTGTAGACCATGGCCATGTTGAGGCCCGACATCTCCTCCATGTGTTTGGGGTCACCTGAGATGCGGGCTGTGAGAGTACCTTGGGCATTCTCGTCGCGGTCAAAGAAGGACGTCGGTTGATACAACACGGCTTCGAAATATTGCATCCGGTACGTATCGGAGACAAAGTAAGAGACATGAGTGGAAATGGTTCCCATAAAGAAGTATCCAAGGCCAGTGGCGATAGCGAGGACAGCCCACATGAGAGACCAGAAATTGGCCTTCGAAGTGAGCTCGTCACCTGTTAACCCAAACACGTTGATGATTTGAGCAAACAGGTAAGCCATTAGAGGAATGGCCGCGGCGGCTACACCAGCAAAGAAAACGGTGAGAATATAAAACGGCCATCGGCTTTTCTGTTCCAGAAGGAGGCGGACAAAGCTTCCAAAAAACCCTCTGTCCTTGTCCTTGGTCTTCTCATCCGAGGACAGAACATCAGATCGTGCCACGCTCTTTTCCCGGCTCAACATGGCGGCGAGATCATCCCCCTTGGCTTCATCTCCGCTGTTGTCAGTGGGCTCGCCGAGGCTAAGTTTCTGGGCATTTACAAGCCCGTGATAGACGCCTTTTTCGTCCTGGAGGAGCTCATCATGGGTGCCGAGTTCAACGACGCGACCCTTCTTGAGAACAGCGATACGGTCGGCCCTCTTGATTGTAGAAAGTCGGTGTGCAATGGTAATCGTAGTCCGGTTCTTCGCCACGCGATCTAGGGCAGCCTGGACGATTCTCTCTCCTCGTACGTCGATGGCACTGGTTGCCTCATCCAAGATCAAAATCTTTGGCTTTCTCACAATGCTTCGTGCAATTGCAATCCGCTGGCGTTGCCCGCCAGAGAGCTTCGCACCGCTCTCTCCAACCATGGTATCGTACCCTTCGGGCAAACGTTCAATGAACTCATCAGCAAATGCCTCCTTGCAAGCATCCTTGACCAGTTCGCACTTCTTTTCTTCGGTCTCGTTCTCCCACTCCGATCCGATCAAGCCAAACGCAACATTGTTGAAGATTGTGTCATTAAAGAGGAAAGGCTCTTGCTGGACAAGACCAATCTGAGTCCGCCACCACTTCAATTCAATATCTGTAAGAGCATGGCCAGCAGTTTCAATTGTTCCTTTCAGTTCAACAGGGGTGGTGTTATCCTCCCCGGCGTTGTTGTCTGGGCTGTCTTCGTTGTCTGAAGAGTCGCTGCTCGGGGTTGTATCAACGATACCTTTAGCCTCTAGCTTGGCTTTCTTCTTAGCCTTTTTTCCCTCCTTCTTTTCTTTGATCTTATCTTTCTGCACGGCTTTGGCGATAGCATACTGCTCCTGGAGCGTATACCATCGCTGAATCAGGCCAACAATGGTGCTTTTGCCAGATCCTGACGGCCCTACGATTGCAGTCAGCTTGCCAGCCTCAATTGTCAGATCCAAGTCATCGAGGACTTTGACGTGTGGACGGCTAGGATAGGCAAACGTGACATTTTTGAAAACAATATCCTCGTTGGGCGAAACATCAGGACCCTTGAGGTGGCCTTTCGGGGGGGTGGGAGCATCAATGACGGTGAAGAATTCACACGCCGCCACCATCGCCTTGCTAGCAGCAATCAAAGGTGTGGATACTCGCTCCAGCGAGATCACTACCAACATGACTGACATGAGCACGATGACAACATCGCGGACATTCTCCACACGGCCTTCAGCGAACGACTTGGTCCCGTACCAGAAGGCCAAAGCAAACATAGCATACATGGAGAAAAAAACGAGGCCAAATTGAAGGGCGAGGATCGGGGCGGTGCGTTGGCCCAAGATTCGGGCTTGGTTTGACCAATAGGCGTAACGCTCCGCCACACGCTTTTCGGCGCCGCACGCGGCAATCATCCTGACGCTACTAAAGGCTTCACTAGCCACAGCTGTAGCCTTGGACTCGGCACGGGTTGTCTTGGTATGTCCCTTAAGAATCAAGGGTAGGAGAATACCAGTAACAATAAACATGAAGAGAATGCCGGAGGCCATAACGAGGGTCAGGGCCCAACTGTAAATGAAGGCGATTATTATGGAGGCGATAATCATGACGAAGAACTCGACGAAAACACCGAGCTTTTCGGAAATACCTAATTGAAGGATGTTGGCAGTCGAAGTGATTGTAGACGCGGGGTATCCCGATGGAATGGAGTCGAGAACATGAATAGACTGGAGAAAGAGGGAACGGAGGTAGTGCAGGCGAACGGCTGACGACATTCGGATACCAATCATGCGGAAAGTCACCTAGGCAGTCTGTTAGCGGCGGATAGAGAGGAATAACAAGACATCAGTCGAGGTCCTTGGTCTTCTACGCTTCGACGCACCTTATTGATATAGTTTAGCCCAAACCTGGCAATGAAAAGACCAAACAATATGAGACTAGCCAGATTGATGTCAGTTTGTTATGATTGAGAAGCCAATGAACTCGGGCCGCCATAGACATGGGGAAAGCATACGCCAATCTATTGACTTCTTTCTTCATGGTTCCTTCGGCATCAAGTCCGCTGGGGTTGAAGCTCTGGAATGTCTGGATCAATTGGCCTAGAAGCGATCATGATGTTAGGGTCAATTGTTTTGCTTCCGCCTTTCAACAGCATGGTATTCTCCATAAAATAGGAAGCGTACCGAAAACGATGTTCATTAGAGGCATCGTCTAATTCATGTTAGACGATTGCAAAGTCTTGTGTTTTGGGGTTAAAGGTCGACCAACTCACCATACCGGCACCAGCCGAGGAGACAACACCAAGAGCATAGGCAGCAAGGTCCCAGCGAGTGGCATAAGAAAAAACGCGCTATTATGGCAATCAAGGTCAGCGATACGGAACGAGACATCGGTAATACGTTCGCTTACCACAAAGTCTTTGAAGTTCGGTTCTCGCTCAGGGCGTGCCATTTTCGATGATGCAGTTTCCTCGGTAGCATCAAGGGCTGCGGGGGCTGAAGAGGTATCCTGCCCAAACTTTGTGTTTTGGGAGCCTTCGGCAATGGTAGCTGGCGAAGATTCAGCCTGGGTTGTCTTTTCGTCGGTCATGGTGAAATGAGGTTTGGGGGAGTTCACCAATGCCGAAAAGACTCGATGAGTATCAAGATGCCTGAAGATACAGGATCGGTACTTTGTATATAGTGATGATGATAAAACGATCTCTGGGGTGGGGGGGTTAGGCGAGTGTTTGCCTCAAAGAATTGACCAATGTTGGATCTGGCGTAGCGAGGCTAGAGAATCATATCCTAGTGTTTGGCCGACAAATGGATGAAGTCTATCAAGATGGTGATAATTAATAGCCGTGATAGAGGGCAGAAGATGAAATGGACGGGAAAGGGGCGAGAGCAAGAGATTCGCTCCCATTCAACGACTATTTTCCTCCTGTCGAGATAGCAGAAGGGATGATATTTGAAATGTATCTGTGCGTTGGGTGAAAGAATTGGATATCAGCTCACCTTGGAAGGCGCGACCCAGAGATATCTGCACCAAGCGCGGCGCATCACAAGGAGAAATTGGCACAAACTTCCCTAAGAGGAGTAACGAAGGAGTAAAATAAACTACACAATAAAGTCTCGACAGGGTGAACTTAAAAAGGGTTCAAAGAGAAGAGTGTGCGGATGCAGCATGAGGCAACTTTGGAAATGCGTTTGTTCTTGTTCTTCACGAAGATTGTGAATCTTCTTTATGTCATTATTTTTACAGAGTAGACTGTTCCAGTGGGTGGCTAGGCACCAGTATTATGAGGTCCAGCAGTCCAACGATCTGCCAAGCAAAAAAACTTGTCCGAGGCGGTTCACAGGGCCAGTGAATGGAATAGCTAAGCCGAGCTCGCTTACAGCCTGAATATGCCTCCCGTCAGTCCTCTTTCCATCAGTGGACAATGGACGGAGCACTGGTGTCAAGTCCCACCCTGCCTCAATTCCTCCGTCTTAATACTTGTCCTTGAGGCCCCAATAAAGAAGGGAAAAACCCCAGCATTCTGGGCTGAGATGCACGGGTGCCAAGTGACGTGGAAGAATGATGGAGTGACATTAAGCTCGCTCCAATCCCCAGAAAAGGATAACACACGCAGAAAATTAACTGGAAACGGGATGGCGGGGAGCTAGAGTGACCCGAGAAAGGAGATACTGTATACGGGCCATTTGATATATATTAATACTTGTAGTTTTCAATTGGCTATACGGAGTAGAGTGCTGCATTCTACCCTACTCAGTAGACTTGTGGTTGTGAGGAGACCTTATTATTCCACTTTGGGAAATCAAGGGTACAACTACCGTATCCTCTGTACGGAGTCCTCCGTATTCCAGGGGTCTCAGACAGCTAGAAATTCGTATTTCGTGTTATTTGCGAAGGAAAAAAAAAGAAAAGAAACCTGCGTGTAATCATTGGAGACCAGTAACTATTTTGGTTTCTTCTGCTACTGACTGCTCCGTAAATGTTGAAGAGCTAGGAGTATCCTTGTGGATTTCTGTACGTATATTCGATCTTCAGTAACTTGACGCCGAGATGAAGAGGTATGTACGGAGTAATAATAACCCTTAGGCTTACTTCGAAAGAATTGAATATTTCTTACTCCGTACTTTGCTTCTTTTCCCTTTTTTAAGGGTTCTATGACGATCTCGAGATGGGCTGGCCAATTTTATCCCGATTGGTCAGCCACAATCCCACGAGTTGCCACAGGACCTTGGTCCCCCACCCACACCTAGTGTTGTGGCTAATGAAAAGATCGCGAAGTCCAGGCGGGCGTCAGGAGAACAGCATTAGATCCGAGACCCCAATACCTCGCCGGCTGGTTGACGATCTAAGGAATGAGAAGCTGAAATACTCCGTCTATCCGTGTCTATTTTATTCGTTTTCTTTTTGTCTTTTTTTTTTCCAAAAGAAAGGATAGGGGCCAATGCCAAGGATGGAATACAGTTGAGCAAGATGACAATGACAGGATGAGGAAGCCTGAGCCACTTGTGACTGCTTTCGTAGTCTATATTTAATACTCCGTAGTCCATAGCAGTGTTTCTTAACTAACGCACAATTCAATGAGAAACATTCTAGATTCTTTCAAATGCGTGGCATCATTGAAGAGAGAGGCGCATGGACTAAAGGCCAATTTCAAGGTTTTCTGGTTACAGGCTTGCTCAGCGAGTCACGACTGACATTGTTTTCGAAAAGTCCCATTATTCTTGTAGATGCAATGATCGATGTGGTGAATGAGAGATTGAATGGGTTTCTCCAAAAGGAAACCATTGACCAAGTTTCTCTGAGCACCTTCCTATAATGAAATGTCTATAAAAAAAAACCCACGTCAATGCCAAAACAATTTCAAAGCTTTGCATTGGCTTTGGCTTTCCATTGCACTTTCCCAAATAGTTGCTGCTTTCCCGAATGCCCTCAAACCTTATTCCCTGTTTGACTTATACCTGGCAAGACCAGGGATTCACTTAACTGGGCAATAAAGGTATAAAACAGCACCGTTCCCTCTCATTCTGCTCTCGATTCTTTTTCCTCCTCTCTCCAGGCCAGGGGAGCGGGAGACCGCCCCTCCCCCCCTCCCCCCTCGCCAGTAACCCCGAACTGGTGAGGGCAGAAACATCGGCCTTACAAAGGAGGCCGGCAACGTCCCTGTTATTCGCTGCTTTTGGGCACAGGAAGGGCAAGGAATGCTCGATGGACCCAGGCAAGAATTCTCTTTAACCTTTCCTCACACCTCTTGTCCTTTCATTTCTCCAAGCTGCAACTCGACTCGATCACAAGTCCCATTTCTGCAAATACGAACATAAATCAGAAAAGAAAGAGCAAACACACACATAAGCGATAATATTACCCACTGCCTCCACCTGCGGACGCTATCGACGATTTCACCGTTTATACACTAGAAGCCGTAATAAAAGCCACTGTGCTGGCTGACTCCGAAATGGTTCAACCGGAGTTCACCTCGACCGAGAACTTTGACCTTTCCACTCTTTGTTTTGGTTGGATGGTCCTTCTCTGGCGGGTGGGACTAGTAGTCGGACAACAAACAAAAACTCTTTGGGCTCTTCTAAACGCAGCGAGACGAGTTGGCTCTATAAAAGCGCCCACAAGACACTTGACTTGATGGAGCAGGGAGAAACAAGCCGACGGGATATAGGAACATGATGCTTGTTCGTCCTTGGTGAACCGACATCAGCCCAGCAGAGGAGCTGACTGTCGTTCTCGTCTCGTCTATAACCGGCTTTTACCCATCTATGACGACATTCCCATCACATATCTCCTCCAGGGGGAGGAATTTCCAGGGAAACACGACATGGGTACTGCGACCATCGAGTCGGGGGGTTCTTGCAGACACACTTGAACCATGCCCCTCGACCCTAAAGTTCCTTTTGGCACAAGGGAAAGTGGCCTTGAAACACACTTACACGAGTCAGAACGGGGTGGCCAGCAATGAGAAGCCAAACAAGCAAGCAAAATCGAGGACGATACTTTTTGATCCCTTTTTTTCCAGTATAGAGAGGCAATAATGGTTGAACTTGCCTGTCCCTGATGCCAGTCGAAGAGGAAAGATATTTTGTCCTCTCTTCGATTGTGGACATCTTCTCGGCACTTGTGAGAACTGCGATTAGGAGGTTTATTACTTTTCTCATCGCATTTTTCATACTCTTTAGCCCCCCAACCTCCCTAGCGTTGTGTGGCGAGTTAGTGATCTACTTCGTGGCAACCGCACCCCGTGCTCAACAGAAACTCATATTGCTGTTGTTACGCCCCTTTCTATCCTCGATAGCTCCGCTCTCCAGAGGAAAAGGGGGAGAGATCAGTACCGTGACACGTTGATACCTCAGAGGTTTTGTAACATTGATTGTCTGCACTGCTCTCTTCAGACCCTTTGGCCCGCTTTCCTCGTGGCAAACTATTTTGTGGATTCGTCCCATCATCTGGCGGGCTTCGGTGGAAGTCAAAACATCTGAAGCCTTGTGGAAGAGTGAGGGACGCTTTTGTTTTTAGCTGAAGAGCTTTCTATCACTGCTTGAAGGTTCTTCTTCTTTCTTGGGGACTTGGGATTGACGGAGTGCGCAAGATAGCGGTGTAGGAAGTTGGCGGGAGTTTGAGATTGGTTCTGAAGCCATGGGAGGGTCAGCATGGAAGTGAACCAGGCTTTTTCAGATATTTCTTTTTTTCCTCGTTTCGATTCAGAGAGGCAAATTACACAGGGCTAGATCCGTGTACATATATTATCTAGATGAATCATTAATTCTTGCCTTGTAATCTGGATGGAACTGTAGGAACAAGTGGCCAGCTTTCGGAGAGAGGTCTGTTGGTAAGTTGGGCTTCATGGCTTACACCGTGCCCATCTAGGTGGTTACAGGCGTAGCTGGCCCTAAGCTTTCCATGGCTTTTCATATTAGAGTAGCTCAGTGTTCTTGTGCATATCTCTGTCAGAAACTACACTGTAGTGGCTAATCTATTGCGCTTGGAAGAAGTCTTTCAGTGGTGCAGACCTTTCATTTCATGTCTGTCCATCCAAACCTCTCGTCCGTAGACTATTACTTTTAGACGACAGAGCCTCTCCCTCAAATCTCCACACGTGAACCCTATGCCAATCTCAGGCCCCGGGCCGTCTACACAGATCCCTTAACCCCAGTGGTCATCTCCCGTTTTCAACTAAAAGTTTACATGTATCTAAAACAAAATCCCATGACCAGTCACATCACATCGAGTAGCACTTTCAAACACCTCAAAACACAGTGTGAACTCCTCATGCTACAAAGGCTCCATGTTGCAAGAGACCAAAACCGAGGAACTGTGAGAATAGGCCGTCTCGTTTGGTCGAGGTCAAAGAGCAGAGGGTCTCGGACGTGGGGTTTTGCAGGGATGGGAAGGCAATGACGACGTAAAGGGTTGGGGGAGATCAATTGGATCTGTGCGTAGGATTTACAGAATGCATTCATTTATGTAGTTATAGAGTATTAATTGAGAATCATTTGTGAGGGTTGGCGGGGTTGGGGGTTGGTGGGAGGTTTGGATGCTACGATGATCTCCGTGCGCCGGGTACGCGGGGTTTGTTTTCTTTGTCGTCCACTTGCTGAGTGTCGTCTGGATTTCGGAATCCATGCTAGAGTTGCAGACATACCCCTCACGGCAAGCCATGGCATCGTGGAGGGAGCACTCTTCTCAGTTTCTGCTTGGACCCTCGAAAGGAAGATGGCAATGTAAACTGGTAGGTTCGTGACGCTTGATATGACATGGAGCGGGGACAAGATACATTACGACAGAGGAGGCGATGATACTCTGGAGAGAGTTGGTCTCTTCTCATCTAAGCTAAGTTCATCCGATCTCCGCTTAGACTGGAGGCACATGAACACCTCGTAGTAAACTAGAAATACCACCTTTCGAAGTGGGGGGAGGTGGTTGATGGGAAGAGGTGATACAGTGGGCGGGGGATTGATGATGAATGATATTGCTCTTGGACCTTTCTAGTGCACTGCTGGCGCTTGTTTGAAAAAAGCGCCAGACAGATCGAAAACACTTGAGGTCCTAGAGCAAGTGCCCCGTGCCCTCTCTTGTCCTGATGTTTTTGCCAATTGAAGAACTGTAAAGCACTCCGTAGGTGCCGTCAACTTGTGAATCAAAGTTCAACTTGGCACTTGAGTCCATCCTGGCCGCCCACACTTCGCTTGATTTCAGTACTCCGTATAGAGATGATAATGCTCAATATGGAGTGTACATGCTTCACATGGCAGCATCCGTCACCGCCACGTAGAACCAGCATTGGTAAACTCTGGTTCAAGTCTGTGTAATGGTCTCCCAGCCTAGTGAATTCTTGCGCAATGTTCACTGCAACGGAGGGGAAATTCACTGACGATTTTCCCATTGAATGTGCAGAAATGCGCTGTAATTCTCATCTTTAGGGGTAGAAGGACGGCCAAATGGCGGTCAAGAGGTTGTTCTTCCGGGAGGTTACAGTGGCCGAGAGCGCAAATCATGATTTGGGGGAGGGGCAGGGGGATTCAGGGTCCTGGTTGCACTGTCGCTGGAGAAAAAGGAGTGCTAAAAACTCCACTGGAACCAAAGATTTTCACATTTTGGTTCGTAGGTAAACTAATACTCTCCAGCCACACACAGATTTTTCAACCAGGATTATCGACAGAGGAGAAGCCCCCCTCCCCCCTATTCAGACAAGCCTCAGTTGGTCTCGACTGCCCTAACACCCTCCTAATCTAGCTTATGTATGTAGTGTTACATTCCAAAACCGTCCACTACGACTTTGACATGGTCAGAAAAGGAAGAACCCATCCACAATACTCCGTATCGCTCGATCCCCGCCTCCTTGACTCCTTGACGGGCTTTTTCTTTAGTTTACGGAGTAGTTTACGGAGTACATTGCTACTCAATTGAGTGGAATCCCGGTTGCACATCAGTTTTACTGTTGCAATGAACGGTGGCCATTGCTGTTCAGGGTGGGGGGAGGTTGGAGCCCTCCTAAAGGGAAAATCTCACGTTTGACCTTAGGAAGAAAGACGGAGTATGTTTTGTTTGGTGGATGAGAGATACGGAGCAAACACTGTGGACACCCAAGCAGATTCCAACCAGCAGAATCGCCAAAACATCGCCAATCGAACAGTTCAGATATCACATACGGTGAGTTGACAAACAAACATCCAGCTGACCGATAATATGACAAGAGAAGAAGAAAAAAAAAGACTCAGCTTGTCAGGCATCCATGGCTGCCTATCTGCTTTCTTCTTTCGCATCATCTCGCTTCCTCTTCCCACGAGCTTTCTTTCTTTTTTGTAAACGACTCCTCATCTTTGCGCGAATTCCTGAGCCTCGCCGTTTTGTGACATGTAACAACCCATCAGTCCTGTTCGAAGTGATGCTGCTAAGCTATCTCGTTGCTTTTTGGATGGACATCATTTCCCCTCGCTCTTCCCTGTCAATTAAATGATACCCGTTGCAGGTAAACTACTTAAGAAGACCAAAAAAAGCAAGCAAAAATAAGAATCAATATCAAACCAACTAATCGAGTGAAAAAAAAGAAAAGAAAAAAAGAAAGTATGTATCGACTCCCGTCATTGGTTCTAGACCCTGGGACCGATCCCGACTCATCTGGTAACAGAGTCTCACCTCGTCCACGACCCTTTGGAAACGTCAATGTCTCGGACCACCGAAACATTTCGCTTTCGCCTTTCCCCGGAATCTCGAATCTCGCCCTCTCATTGCTTGGAAGACGGGTGGACGGCGTTGAGATGGACAGACCGGTCGCCTTTTTAGCGTCACCTTCAGCTTTTCACTCTCATTTTGAATGTCCTGTCCATCCCTTTATCTTCTTTCGTCACCTTTCATTTTGGATGTTATTCACACTGCCTCAACGGATATTCACCTTGCTGTATCGAGGCTAGCTGGCTGGCCAAAAGGGCCCGTTCGCCACGTTTTTTTCATTCCTCCATGACCAAATCCATCCACGGAATACGGAGTTCGAGAACTTGCATCTTCATTCTCCCCCCCCCCCCCCCCCCCTGCACGTTTCCCAGCCTGTTCCTCTCTGGGATTAGGTTGGCAGGGTATTAATCTTATGGCTAGCGTTGCTTTGGTTTTGCACTCAAGGTGAGTGTTGCGTCGTTACGCCACAGCAGAGTCCATCTTGACAGGCACATTGTCCTTTCGTCTACGGAGTACTCCGTACTTCTCGTATCTACTCCGTATTATATCTCTCCGTGAATATCAGGTCCGAGAGGCACAGTGTTTCTCGCACCTGAGGGAATACACCAGCGCGTCAACTGACTGATGGCCCAAATCATTTAATAGAGATCCGCAGTCATGTGCATGAAACATGCCTCGTGATGGCGTTGCCAATCACCAATGTTTTGCATAGCACTATTACAGTTTTCCAGAACCACCGTGCAGGACAATACTCAGGACTCTGTACAGGGACATGCCCTGCTCCTGACGCCGTAGCTGACGCCCCGTAATAATAGAAAGAAAAGTCAAGTGAAAACTCCAGTTAAATATCGCCCGCCCCAGGTCGCCAAATTGGACAGACATGCCCCCCCCCCCCTTGCCTAGCAGAATGGCTTTCGCTAGCGCAGGTACAGCCTTCGGAAGACTGCGCCGCGGAGGATATCTTGTTTCCTGCTTGTTCCTCACGTCTGCATGCTTCAGCTAGCCCTAGTCCGGCCCACCATTCCACATACGGAGTAAACTAAACCTACTTGTACAGCCAGGCCAGAGAGCCTTCCTCTCTGAAGAAACCCGAGGAAGAGGATATTAAGTTTTTTTTTTCTTTCTCCGCAGATAATAAATGGCGATCGTCACTTTAAAAATCATCTCCACAGTTGACCTGAGACGAGATCCTGTTCCCCTGAAGTCTTGATTTGACGCGGCGTATTGAGTAAAGGTCATTTTGTGGAACGGAAGGTGGCGTCAAGAGGCTTGCTGAGGATATCTAAACTAAACCACATACTCCGTACTTGTAGATAGGTTAACAGTCCGTTCAAGAGGGTGCAGAAGTGCATACATTACAACCTGTGATCTGTGGCGGGCAGATTAATGAACCCAGCGCTCTTCAGAGCCAGGCATGATAAATCATACTGGTCCTTGCCATACTCCGTACTCGAAGTATGCCTAACACAACCGAGTCCTCTCAGTGTCTCTTGGGCGCCGCCCCATCACCAGGAATTTATCAGTGTTAGACAAGGGGGTTATGCAAGTTCGAAAGTTACAGATACCAACCCGAAAGGTGCAACACCAAATAATCAAACAAGTACTATCGACTTCATCGTTAGTCTCTTCCGAACGCTTGACCCTGGCTCCCTGTAAACTGATCTCCAATCCGATAGGTCTTGTCGAGTCGGTGGGCCAGCCGTATTCCCACTTACCTGCGATATATTACTCGTACGTCTAGAATTTGCTTTCCCAATGGAAATTCGCGCCGTTGCCCAGAATGGTACAAGTACTATGCTCCACGCTATCATACTTGTAGGTTCCAGATACTTGTAGTCTCGGATCCTTAATTCTTCAAGACCTGCCATGTGGTTGAGGGGCTTCGACCAGGACCGGGAATTTGCCCGCCAAGACCGGGAAGCTGGCAAAGAAGCGAGTTCCTGTCGTACTCGAAGAGCATCAAACAAGCAACAAGAGAGGGACGGGACACACAGAGGAGACGGGGAGGAAAGGAGAAAAAATCTTTCTGCTCGCTTCTTCTTCTCTCAGGCCCCACAGAATCTGTACGAAATATGCATGCAGCATGACCATGGCGTTCGCATACGGCATCTGCGGACATTTCTTTTATTTATTTTCGTACCCACCAGGGGATGCAGTCACCTGCAGTTGGTGGTTGTTGCTCAGCTATCTTTTTTCTAAAAAGAAAGAACAACCATGAAGAAAATGACAACTCTGGAAACCATTTCTGACGTGCTTAGCGGAAATCCCAAAATACGAACTCGGCAGTTTGACAGATTGCTATGGGGACATGACCCAAGCACCTGGCAGAGATAACTGCGCAATAGGCCCCAATAAGGTTCAAGCATCATAGATCTGTCTAATATTCTAAACTAGTAAATAGGTATCATGGCGCGAAGGAGTGCGAGCGGGGAGTGTTGTAATTTCCAGGAGCTCGGGGCACCTACAGCAAGTGAAAACCGAGCTCAGGGGGGGTTAGACGGGCTGACCAGGGGGCCCAAGCCCTAGCGTATCCGACCATCCCAACCCTGGAAGACGTGAGGCCTGTGGACAGCCCAGCCTTACAATATTTTATTCCTGGAGTGTTTTGTACTGTGAGCAGGGTCTCTCCGTAAACTTTCTCTCCGTAGTCATATTCCGCCCGTTCCCGTAGTCGAAAGCTTTGCATTAGTCGTCTTGTCTGCTTTCTACTCCGTATTACATGTTTTAGCAACCTGTTAGAAGAAAAAGAAGCAATAGCCCCAGTTTGAAGTCGACTCAGCTTTCTTAATTTCAGGATCCTCCCCTTCTTCTTCCTCTTCCTCCGCTTCCTCCTCGTGATCCGAGCCGAGTCTTCATCCGTCTCAGATCATTTCTTTTTCTCGATCCCTTTCGAGTTCACTACTTCCTATTTGGCCTCTTCCCTGCCTGTACAATTGCTTCTTTGCAGCCACCATTGTTTACTCTTGTCTCAGCGTTTCTTTTTCTTCGAGAAACTCGCCTCTTTCACTATCAGCAAAAGGTACTTGAGACTCGAGGGCTTGGCTTCGCTTCGTGCACTTGAGAACAGTGTGTGTCTCCGAGGTCAAGTCAACTTTGGACCAAAGACATAAAGACGCCGTCACGCAGACTGAAAAGTCGAAATCGAAGACCTCCGGCACCCTGTTCCCTTCTGGCAATTACTCGACCCGAGAAATCCGCTGTGCGACAAGAAGGAAGAAATCTTCACCACCCCACCTACCTCTATTCCGTACGGAGTACACTTACACAGAAAGCACCACCAAAGCATTCAACCTCACCTTCCTTCCTTCCTTCCTTTCTTTTCCTTGCCCTTCCTTGATCTCTCTGTTCTCAAACTCCAAAACAGAAGCCAACTCAATCCTTTTTCATGACCGTTTTCTCGACGTTCTTCCCACGGTTTGAAAGTTCGACAGCATATTTGTTAAGTTTTGCCATCCTTACCTGCGACCCCACCGTATTGAGAAACAATCGAGAAACATCCTTCCTCTTGCCTTCTGTGCCACCCCCCCCAAAGAGATTATTTTACCGGGCGTTGTGCATAATTCGAAACCCTTCGAGTCGCCACAGAACCTCCATTCCACTACCGAATCGTCCAATTTCAATCTCTTCGAATCGACCTCGTCTTCGCTAATCTGTTTCAAACGGAGACTTTGAGAAGGAGAAGACGATCATTTGGATTCTGGCTCTGGCTCATGAACATCCTGCCAACCCCCTTAAAACCGGTTAATATACCACACCATTACGCTGTAAATACACTACACACCCCAGTCTTACCCTCCCAACCCTCCATTGTCACAGCGAAATCCTGGTCCAGGATCGCCCCATCTGCCATCAGTTCTTAAATACTTGGCCGGTTCAGAGACATCGACTCGGTAACAGAAACGACAGCCACCCCACATATTACCCACCACCCACCGAAGTCTGCGAGAGTCCCCTGCCGTCCGAGCTCCGAAACAAGCGGCAAGCATCTTTGGACGAAGTGTCTCATAGTTAATTCTCCCGGATTATCCTAAGCACCTCCCGCCTTTCATTTCAGCTGTGTTGTCGCAGGTCCTTCGAACTTTAAGCTAGACCGAGAGCCGAAAGACGTATGGTCGACACTTTTAACCTCGTATAAACGGCCGAGAACAACGAGTTAGTGCTTCCCATTTCTATCGCAATCTTCGATCCTATCTCCTCCGACAATCGTAACAACTCTCCGACTACCATCTTTGCATCTTTGGCGACAAACATTTCCTCATCTTCAGGGTATCCTTGATTCGACTTCTTCTCTTCTACACAAATTGGCCAGCCCTTGCACATCAGCACCAGCTCGACCAAGCTCAACTACGACATCGAACTATTTTCCCAAACTAAGTGACGATTTGCATTTACAATATTCTATTCCCCAGGCGTGATTGGCAAAAATATCTTCCAATCATTTTACCTTGCTGAATAAGAGTCTGCTTTTTCCCTCTTCGTACCATTTGGAGACCTACCATCCCCACCGACAAGGGCAGGCTGCCCGGCAAACGCCACTTACACGATCCTACTGTAACAGTGCCACTAGACAATCATAGAGCGACAAAAAGCTTCTCTTTGGTGCAACCTACCGGCCGTGTGGTCATTTTCCAAGCCGAAGAGCCCTGCTCCGAGCCCCAAATATATATTAGCTCTAGCCATGGCTGGTCTCATTCCCCTCATGCTCCAGCCCGCGTCTGGTAGCTCCCGGACGAGTGCTGTCTTCCCACAGAACCCTCGTCTCTCGATCAGGCCATCTGCTCTTCCCCGTCCTCGGCAAAATACAGAGGACGCCGATTCACAACGGCAACAGTCGCCCTCTCGTCTGCAATCGCAAAGCGTCTCCAAGTCTCAAATCCCGTCGTCCCCTTCGCGCACACACTCCCGATCCTCATCTTCTCCAACAATACAGAATCGAAACACCATGGCTGCACGACCACTATCGCTCTGCTCGACCGCTTCTCGAAAGTCTCTTGCTCTCCAAAACACATCGAAGCGTCTGTCTCAACAAGCTCCACCGTCGCCACCAGCTGTGCCTTTCACGCGCGCCGAGTGGACAAAGGCGATATCAGAGGTGAAGCGACAGTACCTCAACCGACGATATAGGCCATGTTCAAACAGATGCATTGAAATTCTTGACAATATCAAAGATATTGTAAGCCGATCCAAGCAAGCCTCACTTGAATATAGGTTCACTCTAACAGCAATCAATGTAGTCATCAGTCGAACCTGCATACATCATTTACATGCACTTTTATGCTGCCAATGCCCTGGAAATGAGTGCTCGGGCTCTCCACAGCACATCGGTTCACCGAGTAAAGCTACTTGAACAAGCAAGGCGGCACTATCGAAGTGCTGCCGAGCTCATTCAAGACGAGGACATTGCCGTGAAGCGGCGCTCGCGCCCATGCTCCACTGCCTCGAACCTGTCTACAGTATCTACGTCTACTGCATCTACCATTTCCACCCTTCATTCTCCCGCCGACTCACTGTGTTCCTCGGCATCAACCGCATCGACACGTGCTTCGTCGCCATCCCCGTCTTTGTACTCCCTTGAGGAGCGACTTCGAAAAACGCTTGACCAAGTTGCCAGGCCGAAGAAGCGCGTCACTTTTTCGGACGTTCCGCAGTCCATTGCGCGCCCCGATTCCCCCACTCTTGGCATGGAGGACTGGTTTGGCCCGCGCAAGGTTCAGCCGATCCCTGAACCGGAACCTGAACCAATGGCCCTTCCGGAACCAGTTGCACAGCAGGTGGAAGCGTACCCCGCGGGGCTCGATATGCATAGTGCAGATGATAACATCGCCACAGCTGCTGATACCCTCTTCTTCCGTGAACGGTCTGTCCATCGTTACTCTTCGACACTGGCGAGCCTCAGCACCCAGATTTCGAACCATCTGAAGGATTTGGATACACAACTCAGCAGCGAAAAGCCCACTAGTGCCACCTCCCTCCTAGACGCCCAATTGGCCGAAGATGACGAGATGCGTGCTCTCGAGCTGCGAGCACGAGTCGAGCGCCTACGACAAAATGGGTGGCAGCGCAGGCGGTTCAACCCACAGCGGTACGTGACGCTTTGCGAAAGTGCCCTTGCCGAACTTGACTAAAGGGCGTGGCCATTGAAGCTCTTTTTTCCCTTCACTCCCACTGGTAATTGTTTTGCATTATCACTTGTACCCTTTTTCTCTTTCTTTTTTTCTCTTTCTTTTTTTCTCGCTTTCCATATCGGAGGACCAGCAATGATACCCGGACAAATGCGGAAGGATGACGATGTGATTCACTAACTTCGTACCTTCCAATTTACTCCTTTTTTTCTCAAGGAATTCAAACCGACGAGACCAAGATGTTAATGTACGATGGGGGATCCCTTGTTTCTTTTTTTCTCAATGTTATGAATCTATCCGTTTTCCTGTTTTCACAAGCGTAGTATAGAAATGCCTGTGTACCATACATATATTCTACAAACAATTTTATTCCATCACTTTGCACTTGATACTTTGTGATGTCCCTGCGATTCAACTGACATGTATTGCGCAAAGAAAAACGCTGACATTATTAAACTGCATGCTGGAGAGCGCCGGGATGGCTGATCTCAAGGCAACGAATTGGGGCCCAGATTTGTTATCAATTACATCGTGTTTCGAAACCATGTTACCTATCCATCAATCGACCTATAAAGCAGACGGAGAACAAAAAAAGAAGGAGAAGAGGGATTTCTTTTCGGAGAAAAAGAAAACGAAGGTCGAGAAGTAAAATGGACAAAAACAACTTGGCAACCCCCTGCCAATTTTGAAACCCTATTATTCCCTGTACCATAATTACTCGTGGAAACTTTTCCTCTTGGCCTCCTTCTCGGCCTCTTCTTGCACCTTGAGCGTCTCCTGCTGCTGCTTCATTTCGCGGACCTTTGCAAGGACGACCTCGCGGAAAATGGCGCCCTTGACGTCCTTGAGGCTCTTTTTGGGCGAGCCTGCAGAGGCTTCGCCGCCGGCAGACGCCGAGATGGGCGCGTCCTGCATGTCGGAATTCTCGGGGTCTTCTTCTTGGGCCTTGAGGGCCTCGATGCGGTTCTTGAGCTTGACCATCTCGACGGTGCGCTTGAGCTTCTCGCGCGCGAGGTATGAGCGGAGCTCGGGCAGCAAGTTGTGGTCCGTGGCCGTCTCGCCGATGAGCCATGGGTGGCGTAAAGCTTCCTAAGCAATTTGGTGTCTTGTTAGAAAACAGCAAAAAAAGATAACAGAAAACAAGTGCGGGGGAAACGAAAATGGGACACATACTTCGCTTGTCCATCGCCTGTCGGGGTCGGGCTGTAGCAGGCCAATAATAAAATCTTTAGCATCTTCACTGACATCTTTCCAGTACCGCTCGTGGAATACGACGCGGCCCGCGTTGCATTCTTCGATAAGGTCCTGGAGAGTCTCGGCACGGAAGGGGGAGTAACCGCAGAGAAGAGTGTATGTGATGACGCCCATAGACCACATATCGACGGGCTTGCCGTGGCCTCGCTTCATCATGACCTCAGGAGCGGCGTAGCCGAAAGAGCCGGCCATGGTGGTGAGAACTTCGTCTTGGCGGTCGAGCATTTTGGCAATACCAAAGTCGGCCAGGACGAGATCCGAATCGGGCTCGCGGGTGAGGTACAAAAGGTTCTCGGGCTTTAGATCTGTGGGCGAGTTAGTGTGTGTTGCCCCGTCCACTCGCCGACTCAGGGTGCGGGAAGATGGGGTCTGGTTAGGCGGTACATACCTCTGTGGACGATGTTATTGTGGTGGAGATAATTGACGGCGTCTAGCACCTGTCTGATGGTCTGTGAGGCATCCTTCTCTGTGAATTTGCCCTGTTCGCAGATACGGTCGAACAACTCTCCGCCGGTCGCAAGCTCGGTAACGATATAGTACTTGTCCTATACAACGCATTTGGGCGGTTAGCGACGAGACAGGAGAAAGTCGGGTTTTTGGGTAGACGGGGTGTGAACATACACGAGACTCGAACCAGTCGACAAAGCGGACAATATGTTCGTGCTTCAAGCGTTGGAGCATAGCAAGCTCATCGTGAACCATCTGCTCATTCCCCTTGACGTTCTTCTTGAGGATAATCTTGACGGCGACTTTGCCGTCGGCGCAGTCTGCTTCTCTGACAATACCATATGTACCGGCGCCGAGGGTTCGTCCGAACTTGTACTTGGATCTAGTCGCTGGCGGTCAACAGTTGGGTTCGGTTGATGTGGGGAGGAAGGGGGAGGTCGTACTTCTTCTCGTAGCTTTCGGGTTGACCGCCCAGGCGGTTAAGCATGTTGGCGACTGTGCGTTTCTGGATTAGCATCATGTCCCTGACAGGTTGAAAAGCGACCGTGAATGAGGAGACCATGTGATCGGCGAGCTGGGTTGGCTGAATATGGCAATTGACGAGTCTCTATGAGGTGAAAGAAGAGGAAGAGCACCTCTGATATAGGTATCAAGAAGGACGGGGGCAGCTTACAGCTCATGATGGCAAGAGGTGCGCCTGAACAGAGATGAGGAGGGGTAGGGGGTAAACTGATCGGTTGGGCTGGACAATCGTGGCAGCTACACAGGGGGGGCTATGTGCAGGTTCGAGTCGCCTTGCGAATTGAGACAATACGGGAGGATCAAAGCAGAATAATAATATGTTGTTCCTGAAATATGAGGTATAGGTTGGACAGCGGTTGGGAGAAAAGAAATTGGCGACAACAGCTTGTGAGATGCGAAGGAGTGCTTTTGAGTGCGGGGCTATGAAGGGGAAGAATGGAGGGAGGGGAAACTGGGTCTGGGCTGGGTCCGGGATGGCTCTACTCCCGTATTATGTGTCTGCCCAAGTTGTGGCTTTGCCCGTATAAATGACCACAGACTCTCTGTAGCTGACGGACAGCCTGGCTGGCCCTCTTGAATAATTGATCCAATTTCTTGGACTGCCGTGGGGGGATGGTAAAGAGTAAGTTGCATTGTTGCAAGGCGTTGTGGGCGAGCTTATCGCAATGTGACTTACTGATGCGCAGTCTCGGTCTTGCCGTGTCGAGGCATCCATCTCATCCTCCTGGTGAGATGGTGGGGTTAATGGGTGTCAGCTTGGGGTGAGTAACTTTACAGAGTAACGAGAGCGACACAGGAGCTTGCACAAAGGGCAAGTGCATCCCGAAGGCTTTGAGGACTCTACTAGAACTGATATGCTAGGCACTGATATGCTATATTTCCCATATTGACTGTATTGAAGACCAGAATTCTCCAAATTCTACAGGTATTATCTTTGCTAGTATGTACATAGGAATTTGGCTGGCCGTAACAACGAAATGAAGGACAGACACAATAGCTTGGAGGCCGCCAGCGCCTTTGCCCCCTTTGCCCCTCAATGAGACTTTCAAACGCAGCACCAGACCTCTGCAAATGGGTTCATTGTCTATGATTTGATGAGACAAACAAACAAGGTCGCAGGCAGTATATTCTAAAAGGAAAATTTCGCATTTTTTAAAAATGTAAAATGCCTCGCGATCACAGTGCAGTGCAGTGAAGTACAGGCAGGTGCTATGGCTGAGCAGTTGTGGCGGAGCAGGCTATGGCGTTTGGTTCACAAGTAGTGTAGAAAGTAATGCAGGGCAACATAACGGGTATGTACTACGGAGTAATATTCAAGACCAACAACCATTGCATCACATGGTTGAGACACGATGTCCATCCACCACGTCGACAGCCATGATTACTTAATTCGGTTGGGCGTCACAGCTTCGACACCCAATACTCGATGCGCGCCTTTTGCCTGCGCTTCTCCTGGTCCAGGCTCAGCTTCTCTCTTGGCATCGGACTCCCCCTTTCAGACCTCATTCCCCTCTTCTGGTGGCTATTACCGCAAGGAGAGACCTCACGGCCAGCCTAACCTGGATTTGTCTTAGAAAGGGCGGCTGGGTGAATTGGTGAACCACAGGTCGCAGGAATGCCAAGTGGACAGACAACACGCCCTAAAAGTGGGATATTTAAGTGCCCCGTCCGGCAGTACATTGGCCGCTTAAAAATTAAAAAGTTGAATAAAAAAAGTTCCCCCATTATGCGCACGCGTGGTGAAAGATGACTGTCCAGAAGGCCCCCGCTTAATAGCCAACGCTGAGGTCCCTCAAGCCCGCCTATGATTATTAGTCTCCTCGGACCCCTTCAAATGTCACACGCCCCGCCAGCTTCTCACCCCGCCGACATCATCTCGGTCCCTTCCGAGTCTTAAGTTTCTCCCTCAACCTTAACCTGGCCGCTCCTGTTGGATCTTGCATGTCCATGTATTGACTCCATACCCGGTGGCCGATCAAAACCACATTGGAAAACTAGACGAATCAAGAAGAAGAGGAGGGAGCTGCCTGTCCCACCCAGCATCGTCGCAATCATTTACACCATCGCCATCCTTTTTTCAGCCTCGTCATTCCTCTGCGCCCGATTGACCCCCCAGCCTTTGCCCCCAGCCTTTGCCCCTATCGCCTTCTCCTCTTTTTCCGCCCGGCAGGGGAAGCCGTAAAGTTAATCTTCCCATCCCCCGCCGACAAAATGTCCAGCTTTGCTTCAAAACGGTTGGCGAAGGAATTATCCAAGGTTCGCCTCCCCCCAATTCTCTTCGGTCCCCCTGCACGTAGCCCCCTGTTCCGGGCTTGCCTCCGACTAATGTGTGTCCTCGCAGATTGGTAATAATCTTCCGCCCGGCATCGAGATGGTCACGGCAGACAACTTCGAGGAGTGGACACTAGACATTCGAGTTCTCGACCAGAACCCTCTCTACCAAAATCAAACATACCGACTACGCTTCCGATTCAGTGCCCAGTATCCCATAGGTATGAATGAACCCTCTCCTTTGCGCATTGATGCTTTTTTTGTTGCCTTCCGCCGCTTGTATTTCTCATGAACAGCCTTGCCCTGCCCCTCACTGCCCCTCACTGCCCGTGCAAATTTCCCATTTGCCCATCCATTTCACCACATCCGCTGGCATCCTCCGATACCTGGAAAAAAGTTATTCCCGCTGATGGAATCGAACCAAGTGTAATATTTTATTGACTAACAGATGCAACAGAGCCTCCCGAGGTCACCTTTGTCTTGCTACCCGACCGTCCGATCCCAATGCATCCGCATATATATTCCAATGGCATTATATGCCTGGACCTCCTCGGCCAACAGGGCTGGAGCCCGGTGCAGAATGTCGAGAGCGTGTGTATGAGCATCCAAAGCATGCTTACCGGAAACTCCAAGAATGAGCGACCCCCAGGCGATGAAGAATTTGTCAAGGGAAACAAACTCCGACCCCGCGACATCGACTTCTTCTACCACGATAACACCGTGTAATATGTCATTGGCGCTCGGTCTTGTATGTTGATGGACATATCACTGCGCATGTACATAATTTATGCATGCACAAAGCACCGAGATATACACCTCGAATGTGTGCGAGAAATGTTTTATGATTGGGAACGAGCATGGGCGGGAAACAAATAAGATCCCAGGCGGGCGAACTTTTGACTTCAGAGCCGGCATGCCCTACGATTGTGGAATGACACACTGACAAACAACAGCTTGGTGGAGTGGCTATGAACCATCCCTTGGCCATCAATGCTCTTCATTGTGACAAACGTGTACAGTGAATTCTTGAGCTGTTTTTTCCACGATCATCCTCAACAAGATGGTCTCACCAGAGGAATGCTCTCTGTCGTTTGCCATTCTTTGTTCATGGCATATGATATACCTGGGAAGATTCTTTAGTGAAAAGGAGTGGTTTCTTTGAAGAAATGTTGACGATCTCACTCCTTTCTGGGGTGACTATGACATTTTTCAAGTCAGTTGTTAGGACAGGCCTTGTACATTTTTATTGCATATAGCGTCGTCCGCTAAATTATGAACCCAAAAAAAAGGAAGAAAAACAATATAAAATTCTTCTTCATCAGACTATACACCAAACTGTGCATAAACAGTTTGCAAAGACAAGTTATCCCCGGCATCCCCGGCATTACTAGTTAGTAGGTGAGGGTGGATAGCTATGAGAGCTACGGAGTAAGCTTTCTCTATCATCGCTGTATTGCTGCTGTCTTTACAAGGCTTATTCAGCATGTAAACTAGCTGTAGGACCCACCCCCCACACCCGTCACTTTCAGAAGGAGGTGAGCGCCTGAGCTTCGACGAGCATCCCGCATTTTGTCAGGCTGACACTAAATGGCGATCTCATAATGGCACCTCGCGTCGGCTTCAGTTCCGACCAGGTAGGAGAGAAAGCTCGAAGGGATCTCTTGAGTCTACTGGAAGGAGTAAGTTCCGATGATTGGCCCCGCCGAATCATATTGGTCTCCATTGGTCGGCCCTCCAGCCTTCCGGCTTTCAACTGACCCTTACTTGAAATGTTTAGGTTCGCGGCAAAAAGAACGTTATTCTCGACCGAAGCCTTGTTGGGCCAATTGGACTTGTGGTAAAAGTTACAACTCTTCAAGAATACGGTGTCGACAAGTTCTTTGTGTTAGAGAATGGGAATGCCGATACGAGCCAGCGGAATATTGTTTTCATCGCACGCGGGGAGTGCGGGCGACATGCCCAGTCTATAGCTGGTGAGTTTGGCTGTCGAAGCCAGGCGGTTTCCGGAGAACCCACTAATTACTTTCTATTTAGATCAAATTCAGAAACTTCAACGTGAAAGTCAGACCAGCCATGAATTTCACATTTTCTGGGTCCCGCGCCGTACTTTGGTGGCCGACCGTATCCTCGAAGACAGCGGTGTCCTCGGCGACGTAACGATAGCCGAACTACCTCTATTCTTCTTCCCCCTCGAACGCGATGTCTTGTCTCTCGAGCTCGATGATTCCTTCCGAGACCTCTACCTAGGTCACGATGTTACGCCAACATTCCTCCTCGCCCGTGCCCTCATGGAGATACAGCGCTCACATGGCCTGTTTCCACGGATCATTGGAAAGGGCGATAACGCTAAGCGAGTGGCCGAGACCCTCTCCCGCATGCGCCAGGAGCTACTTGCCGGAGATGATGCACTGGAGGCTGGCAAGGCGGTCTTGTCCCCAAGTACCACTATAGAAAGTGTCATTATTATCGATCGCGAGGTGGATTTTGTCACACCGCTGTTAACACAGCTCACGTACGAAGGCATAATTGACGAAGTTTTCAATATCCAACACAACCAAGCCAAGGTCGATACAACGGTTGTTGGCGCTCCGACGCAGGCGTCGTCTACCGCTTCGCAGAATCGGAAGCGGCCAATTCAGTTGGACTCGTCCGACAAGCTTTTCGACCAGTTGCGAGATGCCAATTTTGCTATTGTTGGAAGCCTGCTCAACAAGGTTGCACGAAGACTCCAAAAGGTCCACAAAGACTATGAAGCGAAACAGAGCAGCAAGACCATCGCGGAACTCAAAGAATTTGTCGGCAATCTACCCGGATACCAAGCCGAGCAGCATAGTTTGCGAATTCATTCCGGATTGACGGAAGAAGTCATGAAGCGCACCCGATCGGATATATTCAAAGGACTACTTGCCGTCCAGCAAAACCTCGCTGCCGGCCAGGACCCATCGACCCAACTCGACAATATAGAAGAGCTCATCGCTCGTGATACCCCTATCGAAGATGTTCTGCGAGTACTGTGCATTTCGTCCTGCATTTCTGGTGGCATCAAACAATCCGAATTGGACCGATTCAGGCGTTTGATCCTACAAGCATACGGCTATCAGCATCTTCTCACACTTAGCAGGCTGGAGAAGATGCAGCTCATTCTGTCCAAATCTTCCCCGCTGGCTGGCATGATTCCCTTGACCGGGAGTTCATCCGGCAGTGCTGGTACAAAGACCAATTACACATATTTGCGAAAGCAACTGCGGCTTGTTGTGGATGAGGTGAAGGAAGACGATCCCAACGACATATCCTACGTATACAGCGGATACGCGCCTTTATCCATCAGGCTGGTGCAATGTATTCTGCAGAAGCAGTATCTCCTCAAGATCACCAAGGGCAATGGCATCCCTGCTGCCAATTCCGGTATAGCAGGAGGCGCGGCTCAAGGATGGCATGGCTTTGACGAGGCTATCAAACATGTCCGAGGGCAGACCTTTTACGAATTGCAAAAAGGCGAGGACAAGGCGGTCAAGGCTCGTGCTCTTCTTTCTGGGACTACCGAGAAGCAGACTGTGGTCGTCGTGTTTGTGGGTGGTATTACATTCACGGAGATTGCGGCACTCCGATTCATTGCGAAACAAGAAGAAGGTATGCTGTTCATCACTGTCCATTTACACCCTCTCAATGACTTGGATGATTTGACTAACTGTTCACAAACAGAACGGAGAAATATTATAATTTGCACTACCAATATCATCAACGGAAGCAAGATGATGGAGGCTGTGATCGAGACGGGGTCTTATACCAAGCCGACGCCACCAAGTGTTGCTGCGTAAGGCTTGTTGGAGAACTAGGAACGAGGATAAAGGCGTTATTAGATGCATTTTGCATCTTTCATGTCTTTTCCGTGGGTTTAAATAATGTTGTTTTGCTTTTGGCCTCCCACCTTTTTCTTCGCATATTTTTCCCTACATGGCGTCTCGGGCGCGCAGTTAGGCTTCTTGAGAATCGTAATTGAGATTTTTTTTCTTCTTTTTTGGCCTTCATTATTCGAGACATCGCTTTCCGATTTTCTGGTCGATGATAAATTCTGGCACTACAACTTAGATGAATGATTCCAATTCGCTTTCTATAGCATGTATTGGCCGTTGATAGGAGGCATATGAGAGACGTGAGCGGACGTGGATGACGATAGATCGGTTTTGACAGTCACAGGTCACTTTCGTTTGGTAGACACAACACGGCAAGGATAGAGCATGGGGGGGTGGAAGCCCGTTCGTATATATTTGATCAAGAATAAAGAATTAGGCATTGGCATTGGCATTGATGCCGGTGTACCTTCATGGCAATGCCAATGCCGGCCTCCGTAACCGAGCTTACGGAGTACATGTGGGAAGATTTGTGGAGGTGTGGGAAAAAAAAAGTCGTGGAGGCGCTCAAAAGCGCTCGACCAAGTCACGTGTGCTGGTTCCCGCATTTCCGTTTAATCATTCGAGTTCGAGTTTCTTGAAGGACGCCACAAGAAGACAAAGCCAACTTATATTCTCCGCATCTTATACTTGTTTTGCGCTTCGTCAATTGCATTGTATTATACGTCCTACTTCTAATGAATTAAATTGGCCCTCTTCTTTTACTGTTTCCTCTCCTACCCTGATCTAGGACTCAGGGTTTAATGTTGGTACCAACCTGACCTTGTTGCCCCCTGGGACGGAAAAATGCTATCTTAGACGGTGGTGGTGAGTGTTTGCCCGACCTTGCGCTTATTGTATAATATAAATTGTTTCTATCCCGTATATTGTATATTGACCTAGTGACTTCTATCAGAACCTCCAACAAAAACCAAATAAAAAAAAGAAAGAAAAAGAAAGACCTTCTGTAACCTAGAAGAAACCAACCCTCATCCTCCTTCCCCCATGAGCAATTGACTTTTCCATCATCTCTCTTTCTGTTTTAAAAACGGCATTTTGTTTTTGCACCATCCTATTATCAACAGCACTTGGGAGCAAAGGAATTGTTCCTACCATTGCCAACACCATTTGAGCCAGTCGGCCCAATAGGGATCCCGGACAATGGGGCCAGCTCGAAGGACCTCAGCAAGATTGTCTGGGATTCGACAAGCGGCCGGGTCAGGATCTAGTATCCTCAGGACTCAGCCGGATCCCAAACCTAAACCGAGCAGAGCTGCAGATAGGGCACGCCGGTCTCGAAGCACCCAACCTCGTGTTAAGAGTGAACCACGTTATAGTCAAGCTCTTCCAGACGAAGAAGATTCGGAAATTGCCGCCGAAATCATCGTCTGTACTGACGATATGGAATTGGATAACGACAATGACAATGACGACAGCCAGGGTCAAATGGATGTCGAGGAGAGTGAAAAAGAAGAGAAAGAAGAGGTCAAGGTCAAAGAGGATCCTGTGGCCTTTGAGCAACTGGCTTCGGCGTAAGTAACAACTACCCAAACACTAGCATTCGCTTTCCCATTCCTTTCCCATTCTTTTCCCTTTTCCCTCGGCATTACTTTTCTGATTTATATATTCCATACCCATGATTACATGTAAGCGGTATACCTAACATAGCCGGATTGCAGGAGTTTGGAGGTGCCGTCCTCAGGCCCCGAAGTGATCCCATCACACCAAGACCCAGCAAATCAATCGATTGAATCATTTGCTTCGTCTCTATCAGCGCTTTCAGATCAGTCGGACCTCTCGTCTCTGCCGCCATCATCTAGCAAGGCTACTACCCCTATGGAGCTTGGCGACTCGAATCCCGAGGCTTTCACTGTGTCTGAAGAAGAACCCCGCCAGGAGGAGGCACCCGAACAACCACCACCGCAGACAACTCCTGAAGATGCTATTTCTGTTTCTGTCATAGAAGAGCAGACGGTCGTACCCCAGGTACAAGTGACCTTCGAGACAGACCAACCGCACACAAGCCATGCGAGTGAATCATCGAGGCTTCCGCTAGCTACCGAGGACGTCGACGATTCCTCGGACGCTATCCTCGAAGCTTCACAGCCCGACACGCTGACTGTGGTCGACCGAATCATACAAGAATCTCGGTCGTCATCCTCCCTATCCTCACTATCCTCAACCTCAGACCCTCCGAAAACCGCCCCTCACCATACACCCTCCGACCCATCTCCGAAAGAAAAGCGCAAGGCATTCAAGGTCAAGCCTAGGTCTTCTATCCCAGCCGATTTATCAAACCATGAGTATGCTCGCGAATGCATTGAGTCTGCAGAAATATGCAGACTCAACCCCTTTATTCTACACCCAGGGGAGTATCTACTACTCCGAGATCACATCTCATACGCGCAGGTCACAACGTACCTGAACATACGGAACGGTATTCTCCGAACCTGGATCAAAAACCCACGAATCGCCGTGACCCGAGAGGAGGCCGTGGGATGTGCCAGCGCTAGATGGTTCGATGTCGCCAGCTTATCTTACGACTGGCTCGTCCGAAGGGGTTTCATCAACTTTGGATGCACTCAATTCCCAATCTCAGAAGATACACCACCGCCGGGACCCCCAAAGCCCAAACAGAAAACAGTCGTAGTGATCGGAGCTGGCATGTCCGGACTGGGATGCGCAAGGCAACTCACGGGTCTCTTCAAGCAGCATGCCGCCCGATTCAAGAACATGGACGAAGAACCCCCGCGAGTCATCGTCCTGGAGGGCCGTGGCCGAATCGGCGGTCGACTATACTCGCGAGCCGTCCGTTCCCGGCCCTCAGGAATGGAGAAAGACTTTGCCGGACCGAGATATACCGTGGAAATGGGTGGTATGATCATCACAGGGTTCTTCGGAAACCCAATGAACATTCTTGTCCGCGGACAACTTGCCTTGGCGTACCACGCCCTCCTACCAGAAACGACAATCTTCGACCACGACGGACGACCTGTTGATCTGGATCGCGACCAACGTGCCGAGAAGCTCTACAATGAATGTCTAGATCGTGCCAGCGATTTCAAGTTTAAGCTGAATTTTCCAAAGCGTGTGGAAGGAAATAGAGACCTACTGAACGAGGCCCGAGATGGTGTCGGCGATAATGGACGAACCATACGGCAGGCCGAAGCCTTGGCGGAGGCCACTTTGACTTCTAGTATATCCTCTACAAAGCAGACTTTGGCGGTGTCATCATCAATGGGCGCACCTACCGATCGTCCAGCTAGCAATATCACAGTCACAAATGGTCCGACAGCTGCTCAAAAAGCCAAGGCGATGGGATGGACTCTACGAGATGGTGTCACAGACGGACAAAACATCAACCTTGACGAGCCAGCATCGTCACCAAATGCGACATTAGGCTCCGTACTAGATTCGGCTGTGATGCAATACAAGAATCTGGTCGAGATGGACGCGCAGGACTTTCGATTGATCAATTGGCATGTCGCAAATCTCGAGTATAGCAATGCTACCAACTTACACAATCTCAGCCTTGGCGGATGGGACATTGATACGGGCAACGAGTTTGAAGGAAAGCACACGATGATTGTGGGCGGATACCAGTGCGTTACCGAAGGCCTCCTATACTGCCCCGAAAAACTTGATCTACGCAAGAAGGCCGCGGTCCAGAAAATACACTACTCTACGTCCGATGGCGACTCTGGACCAGCAGTAATTACCTGCGAGGATGGAACAACCTATGATGCTGATTACGTTGTCTCTACGATTCCTTTGGGTGTTTTGAAGCATGGCGGTATCGAGTTCGACCCGCCACTCCCTCCTTGGAAGTCAGGCGCAATTGAGAGGCTAGGCTACGGCATTCTCAACAAAGTCATGCTGGTCTTCGAGGAAGCGTTTTGGGAAGCCGATCGACACATCTTTGGAGTTCTACGCACCCCGGAGGATCCCCAGTGCCTTGATCAGTCCGGATACAGTGCATCGAGAGGGCGGTTTTTCCAATGGTTCAACGTGACCAAAACGACAGGAATGCCCTGTCTCCTTGCGCTCATGGCGGGCGATGCTGGATTCGCAACAGAGGTGACTCCTAATGACGAGCTTGTCGCAGAAGCCACGGCCGTCCTACGGAGTGTCTTCGGAGCCGACAAGGTTCCAGATCCCATTGAGTCAATTGTCACCAGATGGGGCTCGGATAGATTTTCTTTTGGAAGCTACTCATCATCCGGCCCCGATATGCTGATGGATGACTACGACTCGCTGGCTAAGCCAATTGGAAATCTATTCTTTGCCGGGGAACACACAATCGGAACACATCCCGCAACAGTCCACGGTGCCTACATGTCTGGCCTCCGAGCCGCTGGCGAAGTCCTCGAGGCAATGATAGGTCCCATCACGGTGCCAACCCCGCTTATCCGGCCCAGAGAGTCCAATGTTCTGAAACGTAAGGAACTTCACGAGCCAAAGGACATCCGTGCCGCACAGATTGAAGAGTATGAGAATAAGGTTCGCGAACACATTCACCAGAAAATCGGCGAGAGACCACTTCCACCCCTCAAGACAGTAGCCAGTGGCTACATCCTCTTCAGCAAAGCAAACTTCGAGTCGGCCCGGGCAAAGTGTGCCGAAACCCGGCGCCAGGGCCGGGGCAAACCCGGACCCAACGAAGTTCGCCTCATGACCTCCAAGATGTGGAAAGAACTCACACCTGAAGAAAAGCAACCCTTTGAGGAGCAAGCGGCCGAACTGAAAAAGGCCCATACCGCACGTCAGGCAGCGTTCCTCGTAGCCGTGGAGAAGTGGGACAAAGAAGCGGCAGAGCTCAAGGACAAATACGGCAAAGAACACCCTTTGATTCTGAAAGACAAGGATGGCAAGCAGATTAAGCTGGTTTTCGGATCGCAGCAGCGACGCAAGAAGCTTGTCAGCTATGCGGAAGATAACGACAGCGACCTTGACATGTAGATAACTCCATCATCCATCATACCCCCTTTTTCCTCCTTTTTTAACCACCCTCCCTTCTCGCCACCTCCCCTCCCCCTACTAGCAACCTTTATATGTCTCTGCTAGACAGCTGTGTGCAGCAAATGCATTCATGGGGATGATTGATGGATTACATGCGGAGAAGGCATTTGTACTATTTGAATTACTTTGTGCTAGGATTTGATGTATAGTTTAACTGGGCTAGGAGCCAGCGTGTAGACAATAGACAATTCACAAGATGAAATGATCTTTTTTCTGTGCTTCCCAACAACTCTTGCAACGTGTGCCTGGATGTATATTCATCCCCCCTAGCCCTACCCCTATTCTCCTGTCTCGGTTATTCACTTCGAGCCTCAATGTCTAAGACTGATTTTTTTACTTTCGGACAATTCACTTCACCAAGCTCGATGCTAGCAGGTTTTTTTTTTCTACAATGCAACATTGAATAGATTTCAAGAAAGGACAAAAAAAGGGTGTATATTTATACGAGGACTTTAGTACAAGAGCCGAGGCCACCTCTCCCTCTTCACTTATTCCCACGTTATCTTCACTTTCCCCCTCCTTTGAAACATACAAGGAGCCAGGGTAAAAATTAAATGAGAAATAAAATCAAAGGGAAAATTACAGATGTAATTCTTTCTGATAGCGTTTCAATATCCCTGGATATTCTGACGAGATAGGATGGCGAGGATGAAATGGAGAAAGAAAGGAAAGGAGAGGTGGTTTGTCGATGGTATTTTTTTTTGGATTCGGTCGGGGGGAATTTTACATCTCGGCGGAAGCAGTGGCACCAGTGATGATTTCAACGAGTTCGTTGGTAATGACGGCTTGACGGGTGCGGTTGAAGAGAATCTGGTACTTGTTGATCATTTCTCCGGCGTTCTTGGAAGCGTTCTGTGAAGTTTGAAGTGTGGTTAGTATGAAAGATATTCGGCGTCATCTGTAGGCATTGGCATTGGGAACCAAAGATAGTTTACTCACATCCATAGCGTTGCGTCGGGCGGAAATCTCGCAGGCGTGGCCTTCGGCAAGGGCCCAGTAAAGGGAGTTAGCAAGACTGTACTCGCGAAGGTTGACGATAACCTCCTCATCAACCTCGAAAGCGGAGAAGTTGGCTAAAAGATGGAACATGTTAGCAATCAACGATCAACGAGAAAGAGTGACGGGAATTTTGAGACGAGGGTGCAGCGGAAAGCACGGAACGTACGGGACTCGGTGATGGACTCGACGGAGTAAGCGTTGAGGGTGGCAGGCTCGTAGCTCGTGGCGTTGATGAACGAGTTGTAGAGGATCTGGACCTCGGAGTAGTCGCCAGGGAGAGACACAATCTGGTCGGCAATGGCCTGAGCATCGGCAAAGGTGGGAACGTCCTTGCCAACACCAGCGAAGCTCAACTGGATCTCCTTGCCGTTGGTTCGGCCAAGCTGGGCCTTCGCCTTCTCGCCAATGATGACAAGGTCAAAGGCGTTGGGGTTGGCGGCAAAGAGACGTCGCACGGTTCGACTGAGACCGGAGTGGACACCACCACAGAGACCCTTGTCGGAGCTGCAGACGACGAGAAGCTTCTTCTTCTCAGAGCCCTCGGGGGCGGCGGTCTCGGCCGAGGTGTAGACCTCGTTTGCGGTCTGACCGTAGGCACGAGAGTCAGTCATGGCACGCTGGGCACGGTTAAGCTTGGTCGAGGCGACAATCTTCATCGTCTTGGTGATCTTCTCGATGTTGCTAATCGACTTGAGGCGAGCCTCGATTTCACGAAGGGTTGCGTAGGTGGCAGCGTTCGAGGGAGAAGCAGCGACGACTCTGCGTGGTTTTTGACGCCAAGGTTAGCGACTATCCAATCAACCTTTTTTCGTCTCTGCGCATCCAAATTGGGTGCAAATCGTTCCCCCACCATCTTCCAGCTCGATTGAAAGCGGAAAAAAATTTAAGATCCGAAAATAAACGATGGCTCAAATGTATTCCAACTTCGCAGCACCTTGTTGTTGAGACAGAGAAGAGACCTTGGGGGTAAACTCACCTAGGAGCCGATGCCGCAGCTCTCAAAGCTGGGCGGGCCGCTCGCGAAAGCATGGTGACTGGCTTGGAAAAGAAGAAAAAAGTGATATGTGTATAGAGGGGAGAGTCCAATTGATCACGAGACGATCGGGATCAATTGAAGTGCCAGCGGGGGCGTAGAGTCGGGGGCGAAGGACGTTGAAAGGACCGGTTTTGCAGCGAGAGGTTATTTTCAAATTCGCTAGTTCTTCGGGTTCCGAACACCCGCCAGATAATACGGCAAATCACGTAAAGGACCGGGTGGAACTCAGGGTCACGTGAATCTATATATCACGTGAATGATTTCGAGCAGTTTGAGTCTTTTTTTTTTTTTTTAAACTTTGCTCTCTCTCACCTCACCCCTCGCCTCCTGGCCAGGCCTCAGGCATTTACTTCCAGTTGACCCAGACAACGTATCCACCCAAGGGCCCACCTACTCCGTAAAACTCCCCCCAAGTCAGAGGTACCACGCCTGCTGACACCCCCCCAACCATACGGAGTATTGCCAGATTTGCCAGCGAACCACCATCGATTGGACCTGGTTTCGGGAAGGAGAATCCAGCTCTTTGCCTCAGGTTCTCTATTGTCCCCTACTCCGTATGGATGGAAGCCTCGATAGATAGTCAAATAGTCTACTCCGTACAATAGTTTCCAGCAGAAGAAATTGTTGGGTGGCGAGTGGGGGCCGAAGTTGAAATGTTTGCCATTCGGTGCAGAAGTACGAAGTACCTTCTGTCTCCAAATCTGCAACTTTGTGTGGTGCTGTGTTGAAGAGAAAAAAAGAAAATACGGGAGTAACAGTAGGCTCATATGCTGTCAGTCAGCCGGGCCACTAGACTTGCTGGCCCCGTCACGACCACCCAAGTCCGATCCGCCTCTTGTTAGAAAGGCGTTCGAGAAAAATTAAGGCGTCTCTCCTCACACGTCTACATCTAGTCCCCCCCTTCTATTTCCCCTCCTTCTCCCATTTCTTCCTTCTTACCATCCTCTTCACTGGCATCACATCGCGATTGAACTGGGCTTCGGGTTGTCCTTTTTTTTCTATGTCTTGAGCCCCCTGCTTCCACGTGCTAGGCCTCAGATCGCACTTGCCTCACGATTCGTACCTCTTTCCTCACAATCTCTAAGCCTCTGATTATTTTCTCTTCGTCTCAGCCTTTTTTCGCAACGAGCCACGTTTCGTGTTCCTGCGTCCACAACATCTCAAATTCCAGTATTTTCAGTTTACCAACGTCAATATGTCCTCTGACGACGATATGCCGCTTGCCCGATCCAATGGCCGCCGTAAGTACACGTCTTCCTGTTCCCACTAAGCCGGCTTTCCAGCTTCATATCGCACCAAGCCTTTCACCTTTTGTGTCTGGCAATTTTCCAAGAAAAGAATCCGCGCACTCGATCCGATTCGATTTACCGATCGACTGCACGAGATTGATCGCCCGCAGCTACATTGACTAACCATCGTGATGCCATTAGACGACACCTCTGCCAAAAACAATGGCCATGCGATGGACATTGACCAGCCATCGATGAACGGGAACGCTAAACGGAAATCGCGCTCTTCGATCTCTAAGGTGACCTATAAAGATTTGTCGGACAGTGACGATGGTACTCCTCTGGTACGCCCCGCGTCTTCTGGCTTTTTTTTACGTCTTCCTTTCTTCCTTAGTCTTCAGACTTGAGGTTGGCTTGCTTCCTTCCACTAACCCCTTGCCCAACAGGCTAAGCGAAAACGGCCTAATAACTCTGCCGCCGCTGGCAGCGATTCAGATTCGGACATGCCTATTTCTAGAAGAAAATCTGGCATCAAGGCTCCTGTCGACGATTCGTCCGACGACGATAAGCCACTCCGGGCAAAGACGGTCAACAAGACGCCCACGTCTAGACCAAAGCCCGCACCGAAAAAGATCAAGGACGAATCCGACGACGATACTCCGCTCGCGAAATCCAAACCAGCCAAGCGACAATCAAACGGCGTCTCCTCTGCCAAGAAGACTAACGGTGTGAAGCGATCTACGAGCGATTCTGATGCCCCGATGGCTAAGAAGAGCAAAAAGACGATGGAGGCTGCCAAAGCCAAGGTGAAGAACTCAACGCCAGCAACCAAGGCTGCTAAGGCGCAGAGTGAGGAGGCCGCCGAGCAGGAGGAAGAATACCAGTGGTGGAATGAGGCCAAGAAAGAGGACGACTCTATCAAATGGACGACGTTGGAACATAACGGCGTTCTCTTCCCCCCACCGTATCAACCACTTCCGAAGAGCGTCAAGCTCTACTACGACGGTGTTCCCGTCACCCTATCTGTCGAAGCTGAAGAAGTAGCTTGGTTCTTCGGCTCCATGCTCCACTCGACGCACAACGTCGAGAACCCAGTATTCCAGAAAAACTTTTTCAACGATTTTAAAGAGATCTTGACCAAAACCGGCGGTGCTAAAGACCCTGAGGGAAATAAGCTGTCCATCAAGGAATTTGCGAAGCTCGATTTCACCAAGATTCACGAATATTGGCAAACCCAAAACGAAGCCAGGAAAAACAGGTCAACTGCTGAAAAGAAAGCAGAGAAGGCCGAAAAAGAAAAACTGGAAGCTCCTTTCGTCTATTGTAAATGGGACAACCGCAAAGAGAAAGTTGGCAACTTCCGAGTTGAACCTCCGGGTCTCTTCCGCGGTCGCGGTGAGCATCCGAAGACCGGCAAGGTCAAGCTTCGTGTGATGCCCGAGCAGGTAACGATCAATATCGGCAAGGACGCTAAAGTACCCGATCCACCGGCCGGTCACAAATGGAAGGCTGTCCAACATGACAACAAGGCCACTTGGCTCGCGATGTGGCAAGAAAACATCAACGGTGCTTACAAGTACGTGATGTTGTCAGCGCAGAGTGCCATCAAGGGGCAGAGCGACTTCAAAAAGTTTGAGAAGGCAAGAGAGTTAAAGAAGCACATTGAACGAATTCGTCGCGATTACGGCCGGGACCTCAAGAGTGATGTTATGGCCGATCGACAGCGAGCAACAGCCATGTACCTGATTGACAAGCTCGCACTGCGAGCTGGCAACGAGAAGGATACTGAAAATGAGGCCGAGACGGTAGGCTGCTGTTCCCTCAAGTACGAGCACATCACTCTTCAGGAGCCGAACACTGTCATTTTCGACTTCCTGGGTAAAGACAGTATCCGCTTCTACGATGAGGTAAAGGTTGAGCGTCAAGTTTTCAAGAACCTGAAGCTTTTCAAGAAGGCTCCCAAAACAACGGGTGATGACATTTTTGATCGATTGAATGTGAGTTTCTTCTAACCCCCATAGTGTAAACGTAATCAAATTTTGCATCTAACTTTTGCCGCCGTTCCCCAAAGACGTCGCAACTCAACAAGCATCTTTCGGGCTACATGGCTGGGCTCACAGCAAAGGTGTTCCGTACATATAACGCCTCATTCACCATGTCGCAACTCTTGCAGAAACTTCCTGTCGATGATCGGCCGATTCCAGAAAAGGTCAAGCTCTACAACGACTGCAACCGTGAAGTGGCTATTTTGTGTAACCACAAGCGCACAGTAGGTGCCTCGCACGAACAGCAGATGGAGAAGCTGGGCGACAAGATTAAGGGAGTGAAGTACAAGAAGTGGCGGTTAAAGCAGATGATGCTCGACTTGGACCCGAAGCTTAAGAAGAAGAAGGGCGCCGAGTGGTTCGAGCTTGATGCGGACTTGGACGACAGTTGGATCCAAGAACATCAGGCTTATTTGGTAGAAAAAGAGCGCGAGACCATCACCAAGAAGCTGCAAAAGGAGAACGAGAAGCGGGCGGCTGAAGGTGAAAAGCCACATCCAGACAGAGAACTCAAGGACCGGTTGAAGGCTGTTGATGAGCTGGCCGCCAAGTTCAAGAAGGAGAACAAAACTAAGAAGGTGGCTGCGGAGGGCAAAGCGGTATCTATCGAGAAGTTAGATGCTCAGATCGCAAAGCTCGACCAACAGATCAACAACCTTCAGATCCAAGCCGAGGATCGCGAGGGCAATAAGGAGGTTGCTCTGAGTACCAGTAAAATCGTACGTCACTGAGAGTCTCTCTCTTTTCTCCCTTGGACCAATCACTAACCTGCTGCGTTTACAGAACTACATTGATCCCCGTCTTACCGTCGTGTTCGCCAAGAAGTTCAACGTTCCTATTGAGAAGTTCTTCTCCAAGACACTGCGGGATAAATTTAACTGGGCAATCAAGTCCGTCGAGAACGATGATTGGGAGTTTTAGACACAGGTTTTATTCGCAGCTGGTCCTCGCCTAGACTACGGAGTACCATCAACCAAACCGCGATAGTATAGGAGGCCTCAGACTGAGCTCTTCACGTCGGACCCTCACACTACCTCCGTCTTTTTTTTTTCTTGCTATCGCTCTTTTTCAGTCCTTTTTTTGTACTTTCCGGGCATAAACGGTGGAGTTTGTTGTTGTTTTTTGGTTCTTTTGTCCCCCTTGTCCCCCTTCCTTGCATCCCAAAGATACATTGGCTTATAGCCTTGAATAGGCAAAGAGAGCCCAGCAATAGAGCGAAGAGAAACAGAATCAATCATAGGCATAGTCATGGGCGTCCTGGGCTAGAAAACCTTTTACGGTCGTTTTCCCCCGCCCATCAATACGGAGTAGATAGAAGTGTAATATAACTTGATATTCAGGCCAAAATTTCGAGAGAAGGGTGGGTGCATTAGGATGACTAGACAGATCAGGGCGAACTATATGGTCAATGTTAATAAGTTGAAACGCATTCTATTAATGAAAATCTATCTGCCCCCATTGCAGAGGGGCAATGCCAAAGGCTGAAGCACAAAAAATAAAATCAAAACTAAAACTCCGTTTCGCTATGCTACATTTCGACATGTCCTCTATTTTTTCGGCGTTGCTTCCGTGTGCGTGTATAGTATATCGTGTACTCCGTATGCTGTCGTGAATCATATTATTATCGGGAAGTGTACTAATTCCCGTTGTTTGTTCGTTGTGGGTTGATGGTCATCAAGATGAGATGGTTGCTGTTTCGTCGAGAATATCGGTAAACAAGTCTTTTTCTTGTCCTTGTTTTTTTTTTTTTTCAGATACCCGTGAAGACGAGGAATGCAGTCGCTGTGAGGCCGAGGACTGCCAAGAGCGGAACGCTCGAGCGCGATGCGGCGGCAGGGACCATTTTCCCATCGGGGCGCATTATCCAGCCGTCGGGGATCGTTCCGCTATCTGGAGTGGCGGTAGCGACCCAAGGCCAGCCGGTCTGGGTCAAGGTGGCGCTCCCGGTTGCTCGTCCGATGCCGCCGACGGGTACGTTTGCGTTTGTGCTGCCCGAGGTTGGAGCCGGGGCGCTTGCGGTTATGGTGAGGGTGGCTTTGGCGTCTTTGTTTCCGTTGATGGCGCCGTCAACGGCGCGGATGGATTGCCAGGAGCCCGAGTTGTCACCGTAGGCGTATTCTTTGCCCGTGGAGTAGTCCTTTACTGAGACGGAGCGGACGCGCATTGTGTAGGGGCCTGCGGAGTAGTCTGTGAGGCCGCCGGCCCAGTTGATGGTTCCCTGGGCGTTGTTAGGATCGCCGCCGGCCCAGGAGCCGAATTTGATTTGCATGGGGGTTTGGGGGTATTGGTTTGATTCGGCGTCTTCGGCGGCTAGGGTGCGGACTTCGGTGCCATCTACGGCCCAGACAATGCGGTCTTCTGTCCAGTCGATGGTGTACGTGTGCCACTCGTCCTGGTTCGAAGGCGCAGGGTTGAATTGGCCGCGGTTGTAACTCGTCGTCATGCCCTTGCCAAAATAGTTTGTCTGGACTTGCTCGGTGTCGCCACCAAGCCACTCAAGATCGATTTCGTCGAGGACGTCGGATTGGAGGACTACGGAGCTGACGATGCCGCGGCCGGGGGCGGCTTTCATGGTGACCTCGACTCGGCCGAACATGATGAAGAAGGTGGACATGAGTTGCGGGGCGTCGCCGGGATTCACTACGGAAAAGGACACGCCGTCGCTGTCGTAGGAGGGGACGCCCGAGGCGATGAAGGAGTTTACGGAACCCTTGGTGAAGTCGACATCGATAGACATGCCGAGGGCAGTGTCTGCAGGGCAGGCTGAGTTACGGAGCGGAAAACGTCAGTCATATGTAGAGGTGCATGGGTTTCTGTAAGAGGGGGGCAGACATACTGGTATGGAGTGGGTTGCAACTGGTCCAAGTCTGGGCGACTACGCCAGGGTAGCACATCACCGCCACCACCGCCAACGCCCTTGACAGGCGCATGGTCATTGAAGGCATTTCGAAAGGGCCAGTTAAGCCGTTTCTGAATATGCTCGTGATGCAGTAGTGGACAACCAAATCAGGGGCCTGCAGCCTCTGTGGCACGAGGGCAGGATAAAAAGACCTTTTGGGATATGAGGTGTGCTGTCGTAACACGGGGTGAATCGTGCAGAGGTATTAGTAGGTGGTGAGGGCTACGTCATAAATGGAAAAGGAAGGTGGAAAAAAAAAAGAAGCGGAGAAGTAGTCACAAGACAACAAAAAAAAAACCGGCGGTCAATGATTTCCTTTCTTTTCTCCCGTTTGAACAAATGAGTTCTAGACAACACTTGAGACAAGAGAAAAAGTGAGGGAGCAAAGCAGATATAAAAAAAAAAAAACGGAGCATCTCCATGGGGTACGTATGACGGAGGAGGTTGAAGATTCTCCCCAACCACCCATAAATTTCAGCGTCTCCACAGTTGATGCGTGGCCTGTGACAAGTCCAGCTCTTCTTGCTGTCAGAATACGAGGCCAAGAACTCTCCCTTCAGCTCCTGTCATTTTCTCATCATTTCAATAACTGTTGGAATTTTGCTTTTTATGTTCCCCTTTGATTTTGTTCCTGTACGGAGGATAGCAATTTCTATTCTTTGCAGTATGACTTTTTTTGGCCTGGCCTGGCCTGGCCTCTTACGGAGGTTTTTAGTGGATGCAGCCGACCCGTAGCGCCACCCCACCCCCGGAGACTTAATTAGCCCTCCGTGGCTTTCTCTTCTGGTGGACTCCTGTGGCGTAGCCAGGGACCGGAACGGCGCCCATCTAGCCTGAACGGTTTCCCCAGTTTCCCCATGCATACCGGATGGATAATAAACTGTAATAGGTCTCACCTCGCAGGGAATGTAATGTTCTGTTGTACCACCTGGATGCTGCAATCTACAAGTAATATGACCCTTGCCTATTACGTAAACCCAATTAATGCTTGATCAGGTGAAAGGAACCAAAGAAATCCAAGGGGACTTATTACGTATCTTGCTGCCTACTCCACCAAGATACCAAGATCGCTCGCCCTCATTCGTCCTCTAAACAATCACATGGACACACATGAGGGATTATGATGACTTGGCATTTTGACAAGGCTCTAAAAACAGTCCATGCACGTCAATGGAAATGGAAATAGCGTAAATCAAGTGTCTCGTACATTCCTCTCATTGGCAGTCAACAGTTGTATGTGATAAAGCCACAGTTAGGCTTGTCTGTTGAGTATCTGTGCACCGGCTCGTGACTCACATCTGACAGCAAGCAGTGTTTGATTCCACACGCCCTGTGCAGTTGAGTTGTCCGAGACGGGACATATTGGGCAATGGAATCTAAGGGTTCACGACAAACATGAGTCGATGCAGTGTAACGGTAGTGTATTGGTCTCAATCTCGGTTATCTAACCGTTACCTATCTGGTGGCACTAAACTGGTAGGAAAAAAAGAAGAAAGAGTTGTGCAAGGAAAAAGAAAGGAAAGCCGGTGCCACTGTTGTGATAATAATAAAAAGCACTGCATATAGAAATTCAAAGCAAAAATCAAAACATAAGAAGGAAGGACAATATATCCCATAATGTAACCGAGCCCAGTGGCGAGCTCAGAAACCAATATAAACAGAACAAACAGTAAGTTTCCCTTTTTTCGGTATACTAAGTGTTCCTGCAAAAGTCCAGCTACTTCAGCGCAAGATGCGGTGAGGTGGAAACGATGGCCAGTAAACAACTGGTTATGGGCTATTGCCATCAAGTTGACGGGCCAGTGGCGGGTCAACTTGCAACGGAGGGCATCCTGTGTTGAATCAGAGATGCGATGCTATGCTTTCAGTACGTAGCGTACTGTGCTGTCCAGCAAACGTATGATGTGTTAATGTCATCGCTAGTAATCGGCGTCAGGGAAGAGCGCCATGACGGCAGGAGGCCAATGAACTCCCACCCTATCATCGAAGTCGTCATCTTCGAGAGGGTCGTACAGGGTCTCATCGTTCTGACTCCAGTCAGGCGACCCGTATGTCGGAATAGATTCCTGATCCAGTCCCATCAACCAGTAATTCAAATCGGCATAAGCCATGTTCTGGCGGCGACGGCCGCCTGTCCAATCGCTTTGTGTCATGATTGATCTGGCATCATCGTCACCATTATCATTATGGTAGAGTAGGAGTACCGGGACAATAGAATCGATATGTGGCACTGCGCGTGGCTGCATGTCGCCAGGAACGGGTGGGTAGGCGAGAAAGAAGGCGAGAGCGATCCAGGTAAAAAGGGTCGGGGTTTCGAAGACCTGGCAGGCATTTTCCGACCAAATCAAACAGGCCATCGACATCATAACGAGGAACAAGAGGATAGAATATCCACTCCTATGTAGAGGCAAGTCAGGGAGAGGTAAGCTACTGTCCGGTTTGGACCTGGAAAGGCAGGCTAGTACTTACCAATTCTGCATCCCCGGTCGTCTCAATAGGATGGAAGCGAGGATAATGGGCCAGATGAATCTATTCGAGAAAAGGCCATGTTAGTGCAATCTCAGAGACAGACCACTTTGAATCCCATTCCTTGAAAACACCTAGGACGACTAGGACGATGGAAACTAATGGGAGAGAGAGCAATGACTTACGGAGCGAGCGAAATGAACTCGGCGCAGTCCATCCCACGAGTTCCCTCATTTGACATCCTGTTCTTGGTCGGGTTTCTATCTCTCTCTCTTGGTGTTCTGGGCTGATTTTAGTACAAAGGGTATAAGAAAGGAAACGTGAAAGAGAGAAAGTGCAGAAAGACAGATAAAAAAAGAGATAGAGAGGGGACGCATTTAAAAGGAGACATGCGCATAATCGGGTACCAGTAAGCCGATTAGGCCAGGTCTTAAGAAATCAATTCCGTTTAAGGGGGGGGAAATGTAAAAACACACGTAGTATACCACCCACCTCTTTCCTAGTTCCTAGCACTTGAAGAGTGTCCTCATTGGATGACACTTGGTAGAGCTGTGCTCAGTTGTGCAGTCTATAACAAACAAATGTACATTATTATTCTAGGCAACTAATCACATGAGTATGAGTGCATGGTTCCGACTTTGGACCATCTCAGCCTGGCCAATCGTACCTTGTTTATTTCTTCGTTCGGTAGGGATACTCAAGTATGGTACTGCAGCTGCGCCCTACAATTAACCACTACCCACAGAAAGAAGAAAGCAGAGGCTCCGCCTATTCTCCCCAAAGAGAACAGCCAGATGATGAAGCTTTTGGGCCTTCTTGCCTCCTTTTTTCCCTCTCTTTTGTCCGCTATATATATCTTGTGTATATGCAAAACCGCAACTTGCCAGAAGTAATAAAACGAATTACTGGATGACGTGCTGGTGATAATTGCAATCATATCCTCCGTATTTGTTGCATGAAAATACAACTTGAACTGATGTTTTCAGGGTCTAGGGGTCCGGGGGAAGTTCAGGCGAGTGTTCGGATGAGGCAGGGCCAGGCTGCCAAAGTATAGGCCTAACAGCACACCCTCCACTATGCATTCCCTGGCCTCCAAATGCGTATGCACACACCACTTTCAAATTGGAAAGTATGTACTGTGATGCCAAACATTATAATATTAAAGTAATATCAAGCCTTGACAGATAGCCACGGCTTAGCCTCGCCATATCTAGAGCTCAGGGAGGCTATCGTGTGTTCCCATCTCAAAGAACGCGTGAAACAGAAGCAACACGTACAAGCCAGAGCTCCTCTGAACAATCTTAGTAATTAATCCGTCCTTACTTCCCAAAAGTAGAAGAATTATAGGTTCGGTTGTACTGTACTCCGTATTATGTAGTAGGGCTGCAGGTAGCTGCATTTGCTATCACATGTACCCAGGCTAGGGGCTCGCTTTAAATGAATCAATCATTCTGCCTGATCCCGTTTTAGAAGGAAGATGATGAATATCTCAGCTTTCTTTCTTCCCCTGTCCTTTTGTCTGTTTTCTTGTGAGTTGTCAAAAACGCTTTAAACACTCGGATTTAATGTTGTACTATACTCCGGACCCGCGGAGGCACTATCTATAAATTATGGGGCACTGATAACGGAGCCCGGCGGCTTAATGTAGATTGTATACCGAGTATACGGGGTAGTACTATACGGAGTACTTGCTAATCTAACTTTCTCCAATCCAAGCGGAGCTCTACCTTTTGTACTCCGTAAAGAACAGATATATACCCTGGGAACCAAAGCTAATGATTCCCAAAGCAAGACAAAATACCACGTGTAAAGGGGTACTTGGCGGCAACATAAAATGCACTGCACTAGTACCAGAGGTTGGTTCTTGTGAATAACACACAAGCCAGGTGGAGGAAGGAGGGACGAGAGTACGGAGTACATAGATCGTCAATTGCCAAGCCGGATCGCCCCTTCCCTTTCTGTGTTGTTAATGCTGGAGAAGGGCACATGCTCGCTGGATCGCTCTTTTCCTCTGGTTTGGCACTAAACTACTCCGTACTTATACTACTCCTAAACCAACTAATCCAAGTAAGGACTGGACAGACATGGATACAGCGAAGGCATGCGGGGCGCTGTCTTAATTGGCACCGAGAGTACTCCATAGTACGGAGTAGTACAAGTACAGTGCAAAAGGGCTATCCATGGCTACAGTCGGGTTATACCAAGTATTTAAACCACGTCTCGTATAGATCGCCATTCTTGTCATTTGTGTAGACTGAACTGCCCTTACATTCATAGGTAAGCCCCCTTTTTTTTTAAAACACCACACTCTCTTCTCTCTCCCTTTATTCTCAATAGGCCGTCCCAGCACACTAGCCCCCTCGACACACCCAGTAACAACCAAGTGCGACTGCCTTCTGCTTCAGGCGACCCCGTGGCTTTATACACTTCATCACCTCCTTGTACGTGATCATGGCACCAGCTGCAACTCAGACATCGCCTGTGGTTGCTACCTTGCCAAAAAGGACCTCGTCTCCCGTCGCGAGGTTGGAGGCTATCCGGGCCAGGCGAAAGGCTGCTGGACGACTCGTTGCTGGGATTGGTGCTTATGCCGACAGTTCCATGTTTAAAGATTCGGTATGTTCCTATCTTCCGAAAGACTAAGGAGAAGGTGGGGGGAAGCTCCCACGGGCTGGGTGAGAAACACCCAACCTCCATTCTTCAAGTGCATTGGCTGAGCCACTCGACTTGGCTTCTGCACTTCTGTGGCAGTGATGTGACTCCTAGCAAACACTAACATAAAACGCATCGTTCAGTCCGATGGAAAGCCATATGCTCGCAACTGGGATGGTAAGCCCCTCTTATACACTGCCTCTATCGCAAGAAACCCAGAAGGACCACTCACATGTATTTGCCCATTCACCACAGACCATCTCACCCAAGAATCAAAACGTCGCGAGCCATGCATCCTCAAACAGGCAGCCAAGCACCTCAAGACACCTGGCTTGATTTCATTGGGTGGTGGCTTGCCCTCGCCTGCCAATTTCCCTTTTGCTGAAGTCGCAGTCACTGTGCCACATGCCGACTCCTCTTTTACGGAGGCCGACGCACTCTCGACCGAAGGCAGTCGAACCCTTCGTATTGGCAAATATGATAGCCGATCGGGAACGGCAGAGTACGACCTGGCGACGGCTCTCAACTACTGCCAGGCCAACGGCTCGCCCCAGATCACACGTTGGATCACCGAGTTTACCGAGCTCGTGCATGACCCACCCTACGCCGACTGGGAGTGTCTCCAAACGCTGGGCAGTACGGGTGCCGCCGAACAGGTGTTTCGCATGTTACTCGACGGCGCTCGCGGCGATTCACTCTTGACCGAGGACCACACCTTCTCCACTCCCCTCGAGACCCTCGCGGCCTTTAACGTCAAAGTCTTCGGAGCGCGAATGGACGGCGAGGGCATCGTCCCCTCGAGCGTCGACGACATTCTCTCGACGTGGGATGAAACCACGAGAGGCGCGAAGAAGCCAAAGGTGCTCTACACCGTCCCGTCGGGCCAGAATCCCACAGGCGCAACCCAAAGTCTCAAGCGCAGAAGAGAGCTTTACAAAATATGCAGCAAGCACAACCTCATCATAATCGAAGACGAGCCATACTACTTCCTCCAAATGGACCCTTACAGCCCTTCATCCCCTGCCCCTGCCCAAACAAACCCCCAAAACCCCCTAGAAACACTCCTCCCATCCCTCGTCCCCTCACTTCTATCTCTCGACACCGAAGGCCGCGTGCTCCGCCTAGACTCCTTCTCCAAGGTCCTGGCCCCAGGCACGCGCCTAGGCTGGGTAACAGGTCCTCACCAACTCATCGAGCGCCTCACCCGCCAAAGCGAGTCGGCCCAGGGCGCCAGCGGCTTTTCCCAGGCCATACTGCACAGACTCCTTGACGACGAGGGTGAGGGATCGTGGGGCCACGTGGGCTACTTGAAGTGGTTGGCGCATATGAGGGCCGAATACACGGCGAGACGCGACGTGCTCTTGAGGGCTTGCGAGGCATCTCTTCCGAAGGAGATTGTCTCGTGGGTCCCGCCAGCCGCAGGCATGTTTGTAAGTCTCAATCATTTTTTCTTTTTGTCAACTGGAAGAGAAACAGGAGTACTAATGCCATGAAAGCTCTGGTTAAGCATTACACCACCACCATCAAACACTAAATCCCCCCTCGAAATCGAAGAAGCTATCTTCAATGCCACCATTGAAAAGGGCGTCCTCGTCGCCCGTGGTTCCTGGTTCCGCGCTGAGCGCAACCGGCCCCCGAGTGAGATATTCTTGCGCACCACATATGCCATGGCCTCGCCGGAAGATATCCAGGAGGCTGTTACGAGATTAGGCTCGGCTTTGAGGGAGTATTTTGGAATTTAGGATTGGACTGAAACTCTCGTTAGATGCCTACCTGAGAAGGGATTGCCATGATTATATCATTTGCATCAATATACGAGTTCAACATATGCATTGATTTCGTAACATTCGTGCTATCTCGTACCTTCCCCTACCATAAGAAACATTGAATACATCGAGGAAAGCGCTGTTCTCGCATTTATCGTCCTCGTGTTTCTCAGAACCATGCACATTCTCTCGGGTCTTGAGCCTGCGTGCAAAAGGGCATTTGGACTGGAGCTGCATTGACACCCCGCGCCAGCATTCGCTCTCGCCAGTCAGCCAGTCTTGGTGATGCATCGTACTGACTTCGGTTTTGGCCCGCAGCATCCTGTCTGCCGGACCACCAAACTTCACCTGCAGCGCTAGCTCGCGGCCAAACCAGATTGTCGAGATTGGTCGAGTCGATGTTCTCACTCCAGACGGCGACTTCACCGCCGAGCACAAGCTTGGCCTCTTCTTCAGTCAAACCTGCTGCTGCAATCGTGTCGTAGGTGTAGATAAGTCGCCAGTTTTTGGTTGGGGTGCACCAGTCATCAAATGGGTAGAACTGAGCGGCGACTGGGTTGTCAAAGTCCATCCATTGGCCGCGGCCGCAGTCGAGGTACTGTCATCACGAGTTAATGTAAACGGTACGTTGAAAATTCTTTTCGTATTCACCCACCAAAAAGTTGGAATTGCTATCAATCACTTTGAAGCCGGAGCCTGTAAGCTTCTTGATTGAGCTTGATCCGAGCCACGACTGAATGAGAACGTCCTTGCCAAGTTCAACCGACCATTCAAGAGGCATCTCCTCCCACACCACTGGTCGAAGTCCTTTATCTCGGACCCTCTTGTGGTTGGTGCTGATAAATCGCTGAAGAAGGGGTTGAAGCACATCAGTGTCATTGGATCGGACACCTTCGTCAAGCATCGAGTCATTGCGGTTAAGCTCGTCACCACCCGTATGGAAGTAAGATGTATATGGAGCAATCCTTGGGAGAAGGTCGTCGAATAAGGTTTCGAGAAATTCATCGACGGCGCTGTTGTTGAGCTTGAAGGCGCCACAGGGTGGCTCGAGGCACCACCAGTGATAGGGGAGCTCGTTGTATGCGACAATCAATTCAGGGTAGCCGAGAGCAACCGAACCAATGTGCCCGGGCATGTCAATCTCAATGATGATCTCCACACCTCGGTGCGCCGCATACTCGTGGATGTGAGCGATGTCCTCGGGTGAGTACACAAGGTCTCGGCGATAGGCGCCTTCTGAGGCAAGTTTGGGAAGTGATGGGATCTCAAGGGGCCATGATTGGGAATCGGTCATGTGGATGTGAAGGCGGTTTAATTTATTCCAGGACATAGCATCAATGGTGCGAAGAATATCTTTGACAGGGAACCAGCTACGGGCTACGTCAAGCAGCACGCCCCGATGTGGGAACCTGGGGGCATCTTCAATGTGAACGGGTACCACACTCGTGTAGGTGAAAGACCCCGAGGTGTGCTTGTAAAACAACTGCACAAATGTCTCCAGAGCACGGAGAACACCAATCGACGTCTGCGCCGTGATGGTCGACCTACCTTCTACGTCAATGTCCAACTCGTACGACTCATCGATCTCGTCCGCGATGGGTTTATAACACGAGGAATGTGCATTGTTGTCGAGCTGCTTGATGGTAAGGCTTTCCACCCAAGGAGTACCGTCATACGGGTCCGGTTCAAAGTTGGAGTTTCGCGGCCGTAACACCCAGGGCACAAAGTTGTCCTGGAAGATAGCCTTCATAGCACGGGATACCGCCCCTTGGACAATGTCCTTATCGACGCATTGAGGACCACTCGTCGGTTCAAAGTTATACGTATACGGGAGCTGCACGTGAAACAACGACTCAGCATCTGGCTTGTAAGGAGCGCACGGAGAGTCAGGGGAAGAAGACCAGCATACGGGTGCTCCATTGTAGGTAATCTCCAGCGTCTGGGCTATATAGAGAACCTGCTTCCCTGTTGTGATGAGGCTCGGTGCCGGCCAGATGGCATGGGCAACAGCCACGAGGGTTAAACCGAAGGTGAGATTCGGCAACATGTTGCTCTATGAAGATAGGACTTGTCGTGTTTGGTTCTTCAGTCGTCTGGGTATGACTGGAGCGCGTCTTGGCCACTTCTCCTACTTTTCTCTCTCGCGATGGCGTCGAGTCCGAGGACTTATACACAGAACCAAAGCGATCTTCAGTGGTTGTTTAGGTGGAGTCACGCAACGTTACGTCAAAACTCGCTCACCTAGAAAACACACAGTCGAAAAGCTTGGCTTCAGTATCATCAATCGCATGTAGCAATCACTAGTCCTGAATTCTCTTTTTGAGAAAGGTAGGAAAACTCAATGGAAGGGGGTGGCGCCGTATGTATGTCTTGCTAGGATGTAATGTAGCAGCGATAATAATGGCGATCGGCGTGAGGTGCGGTAAGTAAGTAATTGAAAGAGGGCCCCAATTTAAAACTGGAAAAGCGAAATAGATCGTGGTCGACAAAGCTATGTTCGGGGAATTGGCACCATAGAAAACGTTGGTGACCAGGCGGCTAATTTTGAAGAATTGTGGAAGATATGACGGGTGCAAACGAGTAGATAAAAGACCCGAGACGTTTATTAATTTGGCCAGCCCCGTTTACACGGGAAGAATACCCAGAGTAGAGATAGAGATACAATGTTCCCCCGAGCTGATATACACCTGGCGCACCTGTAATGCGCCACTGGATGGGAATACGAGGATGGACAAGAAATAGCACACAAAGTTGACAGTATGAGGGGTTGGGTGTGTCGTACGGGGGACTCTTTGCTTATCCCAAATTGTGGCAGCCCGACTTGTGGGCGTCGGCTGAAGGAGGCAATGCTCGATTTGTGTGCAATGGCGCCTTGTCAAGAAAACAAATTACCAATCAGGATGGGCCCAAATGGCTGATGTGTCTGAGCCAAAAGGGAAAGACCCTGCAGTGAATTGAAAAGGAGGGCGAGTGGGAACTACTCAAGCCAATTGGATCTCATTGAACTGGTGAGACAAGAAAAGGAGTCCGACGTCTGTGGTCTGTGTTGAAAAGGAGGTGCACCGATGGACAATTTGCGGCGTAAATGATTAAATTTGGCATGAAAAGTGAAGCGTGGCCGAGAAGTTGTGGTGCGTCGCTGGAGAGAGGGGTAAAGGAGCTCATGTGCAACGATTCGCAGACGCCCGCTTCCGTAGAAGGTGGTTGGGAATTCCTGTGCGGGCCATAAGCAATGTCTGTATCTTGGCAGGTTGGCAGGTTACTTGAAATAAAGAATCGCCTAGGGTGGTAACAAGAGGTGATTGAACTGTGAGAAGTCCAGGCGAGGGTAAGCTGGAGGTCGACTGGAGGTAGGGGAAATGGAAGATTCCCATGTTCCCCCTCTCTAGCTCTCTACAGAGTAATATTAATGGTGTTAGGAGCCAAGACTCCACAAAAAAAAAGACCAAAAATGGAAGGGGCCATTTGCAGGTTCATGCCTGCAAAGACTCGACAGCCTGATAAGGCAAGGGCACGAGATCTCTATGATTATGATGGATGGCTCCTCCCGAATTAGGTATCTCAGGGTGTTAGGTTATGGGCTATGGGTACATGCAGTTTAGATAGCCAGTTTGGATAGCAAGCAAGCAAGCAAGGCAGCTGGAATTGCCCTGCGTCTGATTTGGGTTAGCAATAGTGGGTGAAGCACCTAAGCTGCAATACTAAGCGGACCCCGCCATTCTCTCCATTACACAGGGAAATTTTGCGAAAGACGATGTTGCACGGAGTATGGAACTCTCAAGTTATGCTGCTGTAAACTTCCATCTTTGGATAGATTATTGGGCATGGCCTACGACTACTCCGTACAAGTACTCCGTAGTAATAGCGAACACTTGCTCGGCGCTATTCAGTTGCATGGCAGCTCCCCACAATCTACAGACCAGCAACTGGCAGGCAGAGTGCAACCCCAGCCACAATATTATTTTACATCAACAGATTTACCAACCCCCCTACTCCGTAGACTTGGTGACATGGCGCTAAGACCAGAATCCAAAAAAAAAAATCACTGGGGGGGTACTATTATTGGTTAACATCTACGGAGTACTCCGTAATCTTTTCTGGATTGGTATGTACACTGAAGACCGCCCGGGGTGTTAGAAGTTCCCTTGATGTATCGGAGCCGCCTCCGGCCGGCCCCACATACCGGGACCCGATAACTTCGACTTCATCAACCGCCGTTAGAGAGGGTTAGGAAAAAAACCACAAGGTCCAGATAGGGCTGCTTTTCTCGATCAAGTGCCAGGTGGTTAAACCCCAAGCTTGGGCTGGAAGCAAAATGACGTCGTGACGCATCCTGGCCTACGCTGGAGAGTAAAGCAAATGATTGCCTCTCTCCAGAATAGAAGCATTGGGGATCAACAAATACATTTGGCTATTTAGCAGTCTTTTGCGGCCCAGGCGCCCTACTGCAGCATGTGCATTTTGGGAGACGTCCGTCGAGAGAGAATCCTATGGCATTCTGTTATGGTGCGGAGCAAAGAAAAGTTGATATACTCCTGGCTCTGGAAAACGAGCTCAGTAATACTCTGGAACAAGGAGAATAGGAACAAAGGGTACTCTTTTTACTGTGAACAGCCGGTAAAATCGGGCGATCTTGTCACAACAGACTTCAGCCCAGAATAGGCATTACTTTTGAACAAATAAACCAGCGTGGGTCTGGCCTTGATCGATGAGACTTGTCCATTTGGATTAATTTATCTGTCTAAGGTTTCATGGACCTCGCTGCATACGGAGTACAAACCAGAGGTCTCGACTTCTGAGCTCTCAGCCATTTCAGGTGCTCGGGCTCGGAAAGGTACCGGCAAAGTGACGGAAACTAGCCGCATATCTTGGTGCATCTTAGGAATGGGGCGAATTTCTTATTCATTCTTTACTTTGCCATGTTGATTGTTCATGGTGACAAAGATCGAATTTCAAAGATTATCAAAGAAGCATATAACCTTCTATGCAAAGAAAGCTTCTGACAAATGCAAAGATGAAGGTGAGAAACAAGTCATCGGTACATGATTGAGCGCTTGTGGGGCCATAGATAAGCTTGTAACTTTTGTGGAGGATGCTACTTGCTGGACTTGAAAATTTTGCCTAGTGCTCTGGCAAAGAAGTTCACTTCGGTGTTGAGCAAAAACCATGTCACGTGACCACTTGATTCGCAGAGTGAACCTTTTTGCTTGCCTCACCCCCCAGCGCCTCCAAACAAACCCATCTCGACGACAAATATCAAGAAACCCATCTAATCGAGTCTCCGTAGCAATTCCATTATTATTTTGTGCCAAAGGAGATAACCCTCAATAGTTTCAAGTGCTCTTCTTCTTGCACGCCAACCTTCAGTCCCGCGCTTTTCAGACTTCTCTGCCTGGCCGAAAAACACCACCAACAGATAGATAGGCCTGCAATTGCCACCTAAACGCGGGACCGCATCCTACGCGCGCCCTCCCCAGCAATTCAAGTGCTGCTGGAAACTTTCTCAAGATATTGATACACTTCATTCCAACCTCTTGAACTTCATCCTCGCAACATCGGACATCGGCCGTTTTCCTCCCTACGCGTGATACGAAACACAACCATGGCGACCGAAATTCCCAACAACTCGGCGCTGGCCAAGGCGCTCACCGATGCCATCTTACCAAAACTACTCGAAGTCGGCTGGGGCTCAGGAGGTTCCGATGACCAGAGTTTAGCAGAGTACATTGTCTTGTTACTCGTGAATGGCAAGAAGGAAGACGAGATCGCTCGCGAAATTGCTGTCGAGCTTTTGAATATAGAGCCTGATGATCCAACGGCAAAAGGATTTTCGATGTGGCTTTTCGAAGAGGTTGCTAGGCAGGAAGCGCGAATTAACGGCCCCCCACAAGCCCCGTCACAGACCGTGCCAGGAAACCAGACGGATGATACTGCGATGGATCTTAACATAGACCCATCAGCAGAGATCAAGGCGTATGTACCAACCCAAATTTCTATTGCCACGTATCTATAATCTTCTTTTCCCCTTCTTTTCAACGAAAACTGACCATTTTCCTCGCTAATGTAGACCAACTGGCCCGAGATCAATGCGAAATGGAGCCAACAACAACCGAGGCGGCCGCGAGAAACGTATGTTCGGTGGTCCCATGTCTAGGGCCGTAAATCAAAGCAACGATTCCGTACTTCATCGCGTGCGCCAAACGGGAGGTGAAAGAATCAACACGCATGCCCGTGGAGGGCAGGCCAGTCTTCGAGGCGGGCAGATGCGGCCCGGCCGCAACATGAACGGCCGAGCCAACATCATCCAGAACGGGATGGCCACCATGGCCGCAAATATGGGTGGCCCCCCTAATGGAATGGGTGGCCCCCCTAATGGAATGGGTGGCCCTCCTAATGGAATGGGTGGTGGCCCCTGGATGATGCCGGGCCAGCAACCACCCTCACAAATGGAGCTATATGCTATGCTCGAGCAGCAGACACGCATGATGCAACAACTCTCCCAACAAATGATGGCGGGTGGTGCCAATGGTAACTTTGGCCAGAACAGCCGATCCGGCAAATCTCTCTTCGATCGTGTGCAAGACCCTCGGAAGGGCAACTTTCGACGCGGTGGAGGCGCACACCAACAGTCTGGCAATCGAAGAGGCCAAGACGGGGCGGATACAGACGCCACGCCGGCCGAAGGCGAAGATGTAGAGATGTCGGCGACTGCAAAGGAAAATGTCAACCCCGAGGAGACAGTCTGCAAGTACAATCTCAAATGCACAAACAAAGAGTGCAAATTCGGCCACCAGTCACCCGCAGCACCCCCAGGCACTCACGTCGACACGTCGGACGTCTGTACCTTTGGGGTAGCCTGCAAAAACTGGAAGTGCGTTGGGCGCCACCCCTCACCGGCAACCAAGGCAGCACACCAGAGTGAGCAAGACTGCAAATTCTTCCCCAACTGCCAAAATCCTCGCTGTCCCTTCCGTCACGTGCCCATCTGCCGAAATGGAGCAGACTGCACGACACCAAACTGCAAGTTCACGCACGTCAAAACAAAGTGCAAATTCAACCCTTGCCTCAACCGGACATGTCCCTTCGTGCACGAAGAGGGTCAACAAGGCGGCTTCAAAGATAAGGTCTGGACCGCCGACTCGAATTCGCATGTTAGTGAGCGACAATTTGTTGATACCCGAACCGAGACGGAACTTGTGAGACCGGATGTCGACACTGCTCATATGGAACAAGAGGTGCAAATCACCACGTAGCGCGCACGTTCCATATGAGTTTTCTACGGCACAGGAAGCGAGGTTCCCGTCTGGCAGGCAAACTGATGGTGTGTTTGGAGAGGATTCAGAGATACCAAAGCATGTGTTGTGAACAATGGCGACACCTGATACCTACAAGGAAGGGTTGGAGTCGTATAGCAGGAAACGCGATGATGGAAAACTGGCCGACGCCAAAGAAGCAGTCGGGGGCAAAGCCGAGAAGAAGGACTACAGGATCTGAGACGAATGTATAACATTGCGAATGGAGAAGATGATATATATATTTATACTTGTGTCAAGGGGAGGGAAACTGGTGTCGATGGCGTCTTGTGAGAACAAAATAGGGATGCTGAGTGAGCCAGGAGGGGCAGGTGGCTACGGCATGGACATCATTTATGCGGCGTTTTATCGTTTCGGGAAATTGGTTTACGTCTTCTTTTCTCTTCTTTTCTCTTGTTTTGGTCTCCCTTTCCCTTCAGTCCTATACGAGGCCCGACAAGTGAGACTTGAACCTCGGGTAAACGGCCAGGGGGGGAACACAGTTCAACATTTGTATATGTATTCTTGCGAGCTGGCGGGGTGAAGTGAAGCGATGAAGGGTGGGAATAATAAAGAAAGTCAAGTATCGCTGTTTAGCGATACAACCCCCCCCTCGAAGATGTTTCTTGTGCAATTTTTGGTGATGTCTTGTTGGGTGAGAGCTGAGAGCTGAGAGCTTAGGCTTCGAGTGGCACCCTCATTCATATGCCGTATCAGCATTTCACACATAGTATCTTTTTCCCACTATAGCTTTCTGTAATTGTGTAATTGTGTAATTGATTTTGGTTTTCCCCGGCCATTTCAATTTCTTTTTTTAACCCTGAGAAGGGCCTCTGGTCTGCAAAGTGGTTCGAGAATGATTTTATCTTGGACCCTATTATTGTAGCCATACCCCCGTACACTGTACGACACCCACGAGAAGAAGCTGTCACCCCCACTAAAATCAAATGGAGAAAGGGAAAAAAAAAAAGGGCTTCGTTTATTTCAACACACGTCATCCCTCTCAATCAACCCATCCAACACGAGGCTCAAACCCGAGCCATTGAACCGTCAACATGGGTGCCAGGCAGGCCGATGCACTCGGCCGAGCAATTGCACTCCCCTTCAAACGATCGGGGCGGCATATCTCTAGAACGGCCCGTCCATTTCGAGGCCTAAGCTTGCAGGCATCCCAAGCAGGTGCCGACGCCAACCCGAATACTCGCAGCTACTCGACGGGAACGTCGCAGGATACTTCGACGCGCGTTCCAGAGGATGTGGCCATTCTCGGAGGTGGCGTGACTGGTCTGACTACGGCGTATTACCTTGCCAAACTGCTCCCTTCGACGAGCAAAATTACAGTGTACGAAGCGTCCGATCGGTTCGGCGGTTGGTTAAATACGGTTCGACAACCTGTGCGAGAACTAGAAACTACGGATGGGGGGTCACCATTTGTTCTTTTTGAAAGGGGACCCAAGACCCTCCGGTCATTGGCGAGGTCAGCGTGGCGGGCGGACGACTTTGTTTTCTTTGATCTGGTAAGGGACACACTATACCTCCGAGCAAGTTTTGCTCTGTGCATGCTAACGCACCGATTCCCCTTCCTCCCGTGCTAGTTGTTCGATCTCGCGATTCCATACCGCTGCCACAAGTTCCGTTCTCGCTATGTATACTACCCCGACCATCTCGTCAACCTCCGACCTCCCGTGCAGGATCTCAAAACCCTTCTTACCGAAGAACCCCTTTTCGAAGGCCTCTTTTCAACTCTCCTCCGATTGCGTAGCGCCCGAACCCAGTCATTAAGTACATTAGGCCCAGACCCGGACGTCGACATTAGTGTGGCCGATTGGATCCGACAAATCATGGGCTCCAACGAGTCCAAGACACTGACCACAATGTTGTCTGCTATGATGCACGGAATCTACGGCGGTGACATTGAGGAGCTCAGCGCGCCGAGCGTGCTCCCTGCGCTTTGGCACTGGTTCCACACGCGTCGAACTCTCGGGACAGCATTTATGCCGAAGCACGATGTAGAGCTGATGATGCGAGTTATGAAGGAGCGGCCTTGGATTAGCGATGTTGTGGGTAGCGTAGCGCCGTACGAGACCATTACGTTTGACGGCGGAATGGAGACACTGACCAACGAGCTTGTGGACGTCTTGTCGCGGCAATCTAATGTTGAGCTCAAGTCTGGCCACCCAGTTACCGGGATGGCATACAATGCGAAAACAGACAAAGTTCTGGTAAGTCTTTCCGAACAAGAAAGCAGTCCCTCCTACAATTCATGTAACTGACACCCTCTCTCCCCTCACCCCTCACCCCCCCGCCCCTTAGCTAAAAGACAAAGACGACGAACCAAAGTCCTACGACAAAGTCATCTCAACCCTCTTTAGCCGCAACCTAAGCTCGCTGGCTGGCCACCACGTGCTCCCCTCCCTCGCCGACGCCCGCGCAGTCTCCATCATGAACGTAAACCTCTACTACTCCAAGAAGAAAGTAAACGCCGCGTACCCGGGCGCCGGCTACCTGATCCCCAACGGCGTACAAAACCCAGAGTCCATCCTCGGCGTATTCTTCGACTCGGACGCCTACAGCCCGAGCAAAGGCGAACAGCCCGGCACGAAATTTTCCGTCCTCATGGGCGGACACCTCTGGGACGCAAGGGGCGACCACGGCCCTTTACCTTCGTCGGACGAGGCCATTGCCGCAGCCACGGCCGGTTTGAGCAGACATTTGGGTCTCGCGTCCAACATCACGCCTTCGAATTCGCTCGCCACCTTGTCGCGCAATTGTATCCCGCAACATACCGTAGGCCACAGGAAGCGCATGGCCAAGGCCCACGGGGAGATCAGTCGCAACTTTAACAATCGACTTGCTGTTATTGGCGGCTCGTATACGCCCGTGGGCATCTTGCCTTCGCTCCGCGCCGCGTACGATATTGCCACGCACGTTGCCGAAACCCCGCTCGCGCACGTGGGAGATACCGGACTGGGACAGTTTGCCGATCCGGCGAATTTCCAAGTGCTGCAGGTGTCGGCCGAGGAGCTCCGTGGTACGGGAAAGAAGGTCATGGGCACAACTTGGCTCACCAGATTCATCCAAGGTGGTTAGAGGGTGATTCTCGATTCAGAAATGTATTATAATTATGTTGTACTATAGGTAGAGTTCAAAATAGGGCCGAAGGATATCGAAACAAGAACTTGAAAAAGAAGAAGAAAAAAAAATACAAAACCAACAAAATTTCTACAAAATTTTCTCTCCTCACAATCCCAAAACCCTCGCAACCTCAGGCCCATCAAACTTAACAATCTTCACCCCAGCCTTCTCAACATCCCCTTTAGCAACCTCCCAAGCCTCAGCATCAACAGGCTTAGTAGCCTCCTCAACAACATACGTGACAAACCCCTCCCGAAAAGCATCCTCCGCCGTAGCCCTCACACAATAATCCGCCGCCAACCCGACGACATAAACATGCGTGACGCCCGCCTCCCGCAGTCTATCCTTGAGTCCGGAATCCCAAACTCTGGGTTCGCGAAACGGATCGTAAAAGGCGCTGTACATTTCCACGTTCTGCAGGATCCCTTTTTTGATCACGCCGTCTAGTAAATCGGCTCGTAACTCGGGGATCAACTTTGCGCCGGGGGAGTCTTGTACGCAGTGTACAGGCCATAACCTCGACTCGTAGACTTCCGATTCGTTGTGCGGGTTTGTGATTTTTGTAGTGGAGAGGAAGGGTTGTGCGTCGGGGTGGTTTTCTGCAAAGGAGATGTGGTTTTGCGGGTGCCAGTCTTGGGTTGCGAGTTTTAGGGCAAAGGTTGGGGATTGGAGGAGTTTGTTTATTTGGGGGTGGATTGTCCGGCCTTCTGGGACTGCGAGAGATCCTGTCTGGTTTGAGGGGTGTGAGGAGGTTGCTTGTGTTAGTCGGGGGAGGGGATGGTTGGTGAGAGGGGGAGGGGTGAGGGAGGGGTTGACGTACTGGGGGACAAAAGTCCTCTTGGAAGTCGACCACGATGAGGGCCGGTTTAAAGGGTTGTTCGTGTGCCATGTTCCTCGGCGATGGTGGTTTAACGAGGGATTAAAAATGATTTTCAGAAATGAACGAGTCGGTTTAGTTTGAGGTATTAGATGTACAAGTATGCGATGAAATATTGGAGATTGTACCAACTATGTTGGAAATTATTTATAAGCCAACTTTGAAATTGCCATCTACAACAGCTGGGCTTGTGGCTTATTACTTGAGCTACATATAAAAACTACCCCGTACTGATTGTATCTATCTTTCAAAAGATAGCATACGTACCATGCAAGGAAGAAAGAAAAGGGAAAAAGAAGTGAGTGACAAGAAGATTAAGTGAGAAATAATCAGAGAAATGACAAAAAGAAAAGTCGACAAGGGCAGGATTCGAACCTGCGCGACCGAAGTCATATGCTCACTGCAAGAACCAATCAGAAGATTGGGTTCAATTCGAGGCATACCCATTAACCACTCTGGCACCTTGCCTGTCAGACTAGTGGATCTTGCGATTATCAGCCCAAATGGAATATACATAGGTATTGGCCCTGATGTTTGAGATTCTCCCTCCTTATTAACCCCTTTCTAAGAGAGTGGTTCAACTCTACGACCTTTTTATAATACAAGTACAGAGTACTCCGTACATTGTTTCTTAAATTTGTTTTTCCCCTCCTTCTCTTCTTTTACTTTCTCTCCTATACAACTCTCCTCTACCGTTTTCATGTGTGGTTAGTTTTCAGCTTATTAGCTTTAATTTCTCGTCAAAGGATTCATCATCAACCATGACTCTTCGCGGGGGAAGATAGTTCAATTGGAGGTCTTGGTATCCTGAGAAGCGTGTAAAGCATGGCTGCATGAGTCGTTAGTGTTCGTAGTGTTGTCGTTCGCTCTAGACAATATCGTCCTCTTTCCTTCGGTCCACGGGAGTGGAAATATCGACAGCTGTCTTGAAGAAGACGATGTTGCGGACCCATACGACCCCCGCTTGAGCCTCTTTCAGGGTCAAAGGGAAGGGGTCATGTACACGTAGACACGTGCGACACGTGCATCGGAGGAGGATTCGGTTTGTAGATTTGCTCCGTTTACCATTGTCGAATTATGGAAGATGGAGTGAGCATGATGTTAACTACTGGCAATTCATCCTCCTGTTGCTTTCTTGGCATTGGGAAAACATATTGGGGGGGGGGGGGGGGGGGGGGGGGGCATGGCAAAATTTGCCTTGATTCCAAAAAAAAAACCGGGGGTGCGGTATGCGGGGGTG